>JAVJIF010004296.1:0-125308 GCA_038442645.1 Agave tequilana | reverse complement strand
AAGGCCTATCACTCTAGTTTTGATGATGATCAACTCATGAAGTTATGATTACTAATGATCTTGTGTTTAATTAGTGACAGAATTCATTATCAAGATCTTAGTAGGTGTGGAGCTTCAACAAAGGATTTAAAGACAAGTTGGAAGCTAGCACCGTTGATTCACGAGCCTATGCATCAAGAACACATCTAGAGATGAGCTCGGTGGATTGCATTTGGACCAGTCAAGAAGATGAGAAGCCTTCAAGTGAAGACTTCAAGAGATGAAGACTTGGGTCTAGGTATAAGATTTAATTTTTTTGTTTAGTTAAAATGTAAATGATAGATAGTTGGTGGATTGCTCAAGTCTATATCACACACACACTCTTGATAGAATTACTTTCATAAAAGAATTTTATTTATATGTTTAGAAAGAATTTTTTTTTAGAAAAAGATTTTTCTTTGTGACAAAATATATATACTTTGGTTTTTGGTATTTCTATCATATATATCTTTCACCAAAACAAGTTCAGAGCTTTATGATCAAAAACATAGATATTTTATTATGATTGTGTAGTGGATCAATCCATACACACTATGCTTTAATAAGTTCAAAATATCTTGTTTTTGTATTTTGTGAAGTTATGGAAAAACAAGTTTTAGAAAAACAAGTTTTAGAAAAACAGTTTTTATTTTGATTGAAAACTATTTTTTAGATTTACTGAGAATTTTATGGATTTTTATTAAGTTAAAAGACCTTTTTCCAAATCCCTTAACTGTGCAGTCTGAGGACTGACTGACAGGCCAAATCGGTCGACCGGGCGGTCGACCGCAGCTAGGTCGGGTCGACCGTACGGTCGACCGACGTGCACAGCCTTGTGCACGTTGTCAGCACAGTGGTCCGGTCGACCGTACGGTCGACCGCTGCAGAGAGTTCTGCTCTCTGGATTTCTGGGTCGACCGGGCGGTCGACCGGAGGCTTCAACGGTCGGAAAAATGATCGTTGGCCAGTCGACCGGCCGGTCGACCGGCAGCTCTGACAGATCCCAACGGCTATATTCTGGCAGCCTATAAATTGGGGGTTCTTGTCATTGTTTGAGGCTAAGATTTAAGGAGAGCTTGGTCCAGTTTTTCCCATTCTTTTCAGAAAGTTTTCTCCACATATTTGAGAGCAAATACTTCCCATCTAAAAGGAGTTTTTATTAAGAGTGTAAAAAGTGATTCTTTGAGTTTTTCACCATAGTTCTTTCCTTGTTTTTCTCACACCACACTTGAGCTATCCATTACTATATATTCCTATAGGTGTGTTGTAGTGAGAGTATCTTTAGGTGATCAAGTGTTGTGATCACCAAAGATCTTTTCTTTGTTCTTTGAGGAGACGGGCAAGTGTGCTCGTTGGTGGTTTAGATTCGGTTGTGAACTCTTGGTGGTTTGAGGTGCGGCCTCGGCGAGCTTGTGGAGCTTGCGTGTGTACGGGACTTGGGAGTCTGAGGGATTGTAGGTGTTGCGGCACCGAGGAGAGATCCATTGGATCTTGCATAGTGGAAATCCTTCGTGTGTCGAAGACGGGGATGTAGAGCAAGTGTGCTCGAACCTCGAAACAAACCCTTTGTGTTTGCGATTGCTTACTCTCTCTCTCTCTCTCTCTCTGTCTCTTTTATATCTTGCATTCAATAATTGTCTTTATCATTTACATGCTTGATATACTCCTTGTGCTCATAATTGCTATACTTGCTTGGGATTGTTGTAACACTAGTATTCAACCAAGAGAGCCAACGCGGCACCTCAACCCATTCAAGGGGAATCTAGAGGAGCTTGTCCAGAGCCCTGCAAAGGGAATTCGGCAACACTCTTGTGTTATACATAAGTGTTAATTAAAAGAAGTTTTATTGGTCATATTTGTCATAGCTTCCGCATTATTTGCATCATTCGGCATTAAGTGACCATTAGAGTAGCCAACACCTATTCACCCCCCCTCTAGGTGTTATTTTAATTGGTATCAGAGCTTGGTACTCTGATTTGGGTCTAACAACCTAGAGTAAAAGATCCTCATTTTAGGCTAATCACAATATTTTTACACACACACCTCACCATGGACTTCATGTCACCACCCACCTTTGACATTCTTAACATCCAAATTTGGAAGGTTAAGATGTCTATGTCCTCAAGGCCCTAGGCATTCATGTCTATCTTGCTACATTTAATGATTCTTATATTAACAATAGCAAGTATATTGAGGGTAATGCAAAAAGCCCTAAATGCTTTGAAGAGTACCCTAAATGATGATTACTTATTTAGGGTTGCTAACATTGATTCGGCTTTTGTAGCTTGGAACATCATCACCTCCCTTGGCGAAAAGGATCTATATTATGCGGGAGCGATTCGGACGTTGGAAGCAACACCTCCAACGCATGCTTTATGGTCCAAGGGGATAACCCCTTGAGGTAACTACCGAATCCGAGGTAGAAGATGATAGTATGTCATATGATGAGCTCTCTACATTTTGTCATTATTGCTTGAGAGATATGACATAATAAGAAAGAAAATAAAAATTTGAAAAAGGACATTGCTTGCATGCATAAAGAACATGACTCATTTAGAGATAACATTGCATGCTTAGAAAAAGATAACAAAAGTTTGAAAAAGAAATTTGATTGCATGCATGTAGAAAATGATTCTTTTAGAAATAAACTTGCATGTTTAGAATGAAAATAAAGATTTGAAAAATGAAAATGTTTCCTTGCTTTCAAAATTGAATGATCTTTGTGAAGGGAACAATATTTTGAAAAATGATATTGCTATGGTGGAACAACAAAAAGAAAGTATTTTACAAGAAAATAAATCTTTAAAAAGAAAATTTGTTGAAAAAGAAAAGGATAATGTTTTTCAAAGAAAAAGAAAAATGATTTTTATCTCACCATGCTTTACATGCCACAACTAATGAGATTAAGAATTTGAAAAATAAAATGGATGGTTTGAGTTCAACTTTGAACTCTTGTGGTTTTAATCATTCTAGGTTGGAGTCAATGTTTTCAAAGAAACAAACTCCACACATTCATGCACATCATAACCATGCATTTGCTTATGTTGCACAACATGATCACACTCCTACACATAAGCATACTAAGGTGTACGTATGTACACATTGTGGCCGCAAAGGCCATTTAGCAAAATATTGTTTTGATAAGAAACCTCATTTATATTTTGCTAAGTATAAAAGATTTTGGGATCCTTGCAATAAAGCTAACCCCAAAGGACCCAAGAAAGTATGGGTACCAAAACCCCCACCCTTTGATTTTGATGTAGTGAGGGCTCTCACAAAACGTGAGAGGATTGGTGCCTTGATAGCGGATGCAATGGACATGATGGACAAACTTTGGATGCATTGCTATCAAGGAGATTTTGGTGGGAAAGACCACCATATTTGGAGCTTTGGAGTTGGTAACAATTTCTAAACTCCTATTTTTTTATGTTCATGCTTGTTCATCCATAATATTCATAGCATGTTCATGTTTTAAGATTATTTGTGCTTCATGTGGTATGAACTAGTTTAATGTAGATTTTATCAAAACTTGCATGTATACATGTACAAATAGTGAATTACAATTGATTCATATATTATTGAACTTCATGCTCATTTGTATCCACTATATGCATATGTATAGGCTAGTTTTGATGATTCTCTTTTATACATGTTTTTGCCTTATTTATATGCTTTACTTCATGTATATATATTCTTAATTCAAATCTAAAAATATACATGTATACCCGTGAGTCTCTTGCCTTCATGCAAACATCTTTAATAGACTCTTTTAGATTTGGGATATGTATGTGTATTGTTAGGATTGGATTAATCATACATATACCATGAAGATTAGTGTTTTGATGAAAAATGAAGTTTCGTATTTATTCGATAAACTTTTTTTTTTATGTGACTTATGAGCTCCATTGACTATTTTCATAAAAATGCTATTTACATGATCGTTTAACACTCACACTTTTGTTAAAAATATTTTGAGCTTTATAGACCATGAGTGCTTAAATTTTTGTGTATCTAGTTATGTTTTATGAAAAACATATGATTTGATGTTACTTGAAGGATCTTTAACTAGTTATTCAAAAATCCATTTAAACTAGTTATCTAATTCTTCAATTGATGAACAGATCATTTATCTTTATGGATAAATTCTTTTGTATTCTCAAATTTGATGCTTCATGAATTGAATATTAGTTTAAATGTTAGTTTTTGTCAACACTAGGATTTATACTTGTACATGTTATGGGCCACAAATAAATCTATTTATATTTGTGCTTAAATGCTTATTTGAACCCATTAGATGTGCTTGTATTGCTTAGTTTTGATGATCCCTACAATCTTAAACTTGTATTCCCGTTTGGATTTGTATTATGATCATGTGTTTTCATTTCATGTATATGTGTATTTTGCCAAACTTTAAGATATACATGTATACCTTTTTGAGTCGTTTGCCTTTATTGCAAATCTACTTATATGGACTCAATTATGTTTTAGGGATATGTATGTATGCTTATTGTGTTGTCAAAATATACATATACCTTAAAATATAAATTTTGGTGTAATAATAAATTTTTTTAATGATTTTCATGTTTTCAAAATTTATGATAATTTGTGACTATTTAAAAAAAAAAGGAATATTGAGCTTTGTTGCTATTTTTCATAATGCCATGTTCCACATAACACTAGTACACTCATCTTTTCAATATGGACTTTATGGATACTAGAGTGTTTTTAGTGCCATGTGATTTACTTGTGTTTTATGAAAAACTTTTAATTTATTCCTTGATTGAAGGATTCCGTACTAGTTGTTTAACATTTTCATTTAACTAGTTCGAATTCTTCATATGGTAGATTATATGATGTATACACTTAAGCTTAATTTTTCAATTGGTATCATTGGATATTTTCATTTGGTATCAATATGATTCTTGTTGTATATACTCATATTTTGCTTTCCTATATATATATGTATGTATCACTTTCCATTGATATAATTCCTTCATACATATATATGATTTGTTGTGTGCTTAAGCTAAAATTGATTTACATATTTAAAGCACAAAGATTGTTAATGCTAAGCTAAATTCAAATCTTATTTTTAAAAGCTTATGCATTAGTTTTTCAAATTGGTATCTATATGGTTGATCATTACTTTACAATTAATCATTTTCAACTTTGATATCAAAATTCAAAATTTATGTTATAAGAAAAATTCAAAATTTTTTTGTATTGCCTATATGCAAGGAGAGCTTAACATCTCTTCTACATATAGATTCATGTTGAGTGTATTGTGTATTGAGGAGCTTAACATCTCTTCTTTATATGGTACACGTGTGTAGGGGGAGCTTCACATCTCCTCTTATGCATTACATAATATGTGTTATGTGAATTGGGGCTTATCATCCCCTTTTTCATGTAATGCATATGTGTAGGGAAGTTAACTTAGCGTCTTCCTCTTCATGAATGTATATCGCATATAACCATTTTTTGATTGATTTGTATACCCCTCTTTGATTTCCTTGTTTTTGACAAAAAGAGAGAGAAAAATTTATTTGATTGATTTTACTTTGAACCCTTTGTTGATGATTGACAAAAGGGGGAGAAGTATTTGAGCTATATGCATGATTTCATTGCTTAAGGGGGAGAAGTATTTGTCTTCCTTGTTAGTTATGCATATATGATTTGGTTTGCATATGTATGGAGATAAGATTTATGATTACTTGGCATGTTGTATTTACATACATTGCATACATATTTATGTGCTTTATTGTTATATCCATTTATTTATGTCTATGCATGAGTTAAGGGGAGCTTCTTTGAAGCTTTACTTCAATCCATGCATATATAACTTCATGAGTTTTGTCATCATCAAAAAGGGGGAGATTGTTGGCCCAAAGGCCTATCACTCTAGTTTTGATGATGATCAACTCATGAAGTTATGATTACTAATGATCTTGTGTTTAATTAGTGACAGATTCATTATCAAGATCTTAGTAGGTGTGGAGCTTCAACAAAGGATTTAAAGACAAGTTGGAAGCTAGCACCGGTTGATTCACGAGCCTATGCATCAAGAACACATCTAGAGATGAGCTCGGTGGATTGCATTTGGACCAAGTCAAGAAGATGAGAAGCCTTCAAGTGAAGACTTCAAGAAGATGAAGACTTGGGTCTAGGTATAAGATTTAGTTTTTTTGTTTAGTAAAAATGTAAAGGATAGATAGTTGGTGGATTGCTCAAGTCTATATCACACACACACTCTTGATAGAATTGCTTTCATAAAAGATTTTTATTTATATGTTTAGAAAGAATTTTTTTTAGAAAAAGATTTTTCTTTGTGACAAAATATATATACTTTGGTTTTGGTATTTCTATCATACATATCTTTCAACCAAAACCAAGTTCAGAGCTTTATGATCAAAAACATAGATATTTCATTATGATTGTGTAGTGGATCATATCCATACACACTATGCTTTAATAAGTTCAAAATATCTTATTTTTGTATTTTGTGAAGTTATGGAAAAACAAGTTTTAGAAAAACATGTTTTAGAAAAAACAGTTTTTATTTGATTGAAACTATTTTTTAGATTTACTGAGAATTATGGGATTTTTATTAAGTTAAAAGACCTTTTTTCAAATCTCTTAACTGTGCAGTCTGAGGACTGACTGACAGGCCAAATCGGTCGACCGGGCGGGCGGTCGACCGCAGCTAGGTCGGGTCGACCGTACGGTCGACCGACGTGCACAGCCTTGTGCACGTTGTCAGCACAGTGGTCCGGTCGACCGTACGGTCGACCGCTGCAGAGAGTTCTGCTCTCTGGATTTCTGGGTCGACCGGGCGGTCGACCGGAGGCTTCAACGGTCGGAAAAAATGATCGTTGGCCAGTCGACCGGCCGGTCGACCGGTAGCTCTGACAGATCCCAACGGCTATATTCTGGCAGCCTATAAATTGGGGGTTCTTGTCATTGTTTGAGGCTAAGATTTAAGGAGAGCTTTGGTCCAGTTTTTTCCATTCTTTTCAGAAAGTTTTCTCCACATATTTGAGAGCAAATACTTCCCATCTAAAAGGGAGTTTTTATTAAGAGTGTAAAAAGTGATTCTTTGAGTTTTTCACCATAGTTCTTTCCTTGTTTTTCTCACACCACACTTGAGCTATCCATTACTATATATTCCTATAGGTGTGTTGTAGTGAGAGTATCTTTAGGTGATCAAGTGTTGTGATCACCAAAGATCTTATCTTTGTTCTTTGAGGAGACGGGCAAGTGTGCTCGTTGGTGGTTAGAGTTCGGTTGTGAACTCTTGGTGGTTTGAGGTGCGGCCTCGGCGAGCTTGTGGAGCTTGCGTGTGTACGGGACTTGGGAGTCCGAGGGATTGTAGGTGTTGCGGCACCGAGGAGAGATCCATTGGGATCTTGCATAGTGGAAATCCTTCGTGTGTCGAAGGCGGAGATGTAGAGCAAGTGTGCTCGAACCTCGAAACAAACCCTTTGTGTTTGCGATTGCTTACTCTATCTCTCTCTCTCTCTCTTTGTCTCTTTTATATCTTGCATTCAATAATTGTCTTTATCATTTACATGCTTGATATACTCCTTGTGCTCATAATTGCTATACTTGCTTGGGATTGTTGTTAACACTAGTATTCAACCAAGAGAGCCAATGCGGCACCTCAACCCATTCAAGGGGAATCTAGAGGAGCTTGTCCAGAGCCCTGCAAAGGGAATTCGGCAACACTCTTGTGTTATACATAAGTGTTTAATAAAAGAAGTTTTATTTGGTCATATTTGTCATAGCTTCCGCATTATTTGCATCATTCGGCATTAAGTGACCATTAGAGTAGCCAACACCTATTCACCCCCCCTCTAGGTGTTATTTCAGTTTTTATGTTTAGATTTTCGAGAAGAAAAATGAAAGTTCTGCTTTGTTTTAAAAATCGAAAAATAAAACAAAGCAGAAAGAGAGCTAAGAATCTTTGTAGAGGTTTTTAAAGAAAAGGAAAATGGGATGAAGGATGGAATGAAAACCGGTGGCGTTGAAAAAGAATACGTTTTTAGAAAAGGGTTTTGAAATACGATAGAGAGAAAGCCATGACTAACTAACATTCTACACTACTAACTTACTATTCTCGTTGGGTGGTGCATGCCTCATGTTGATTCATCGACAATAGTATATCTTGCTTTGTCAAATCGATATATTGTCCCATGTCGAGGATGTGTTCTCATCTAGGCCTCTAAATAGATTTTCAATAATGGAACATGGGTAGTCACACTTAGGTATACTAAATAAGAATGTAAGATTCATTAGTCCATCAAAACTATAATCAAGCTAGCGTGAAATAAGAAACTTGCACAATAGTTGTTAGCACAATGAAGTGATCCATCTTCATGTTGCATCAAGGCATTTGTTTAAGAGACAAGGCTCTAAGTGAGACACACATGAATCATATGGAGGGGATACAAAACATTTACTAAGAATTGAACATAACTCATCTTTATTGGGGATGAAAAAGACTTATAAATTGTAAGACTAGAAATAAAACATCCAATAATTCATATGAGTTAATCACCCAAGAGTTAGTACTTAGTAGTGTTAGAAGTTAGTTAGTCATGTTAGTGAGTTAGCTAGCCATAAAAAGGAAGAACAAACAAAAATACATTGTAGAAAGTAAACGCAAGAAAGTAAAAACTTGAAGAAAAATATAATAGAACAAGAAAGACTTGAGGAAGGAAAGATTGAGCCCTTGTATTGAGTTGTTACCTTCTTCAATTATAGAAATTTCTCACCCTCACTCTCTCTTTTTTGGATCTAGAAGGAGAAAATGAAAATTACACAAGAGACTAAAGAAACCTAAATAAACCCTAACAATTTCCCTAGACTTTAGGAGAAGAGGCCATCCCACCACAACCATTGGATCAATCGCTTGATCAACGGCCAAAGGATTGCCGCGGATCCGCGGCCAGAGCCGCGTTTCCGCGGCAGAATCTTGGCTGCTATGCCAACGAATTCTCTGCCATTCTGTTATGCCTCGTGTGCCCAGCTGGATCTTCTAGAAGGTGGAGAATATGCTTTAGATCAGTCCAGATTTGGGCTTCGTTGTTGTGGGCTTCTAAATTCCTCTTTTAATTCCTTTAAAAATCACAAAAAGTGGGCCTTCTTCTCCATTTAATATTGGACCTGAAAAATAAGAGAGAAAAGCAATAAAAATCTTATTTTTATTAACATAAAGCATAGTATGGTGATATAAAATGATGCATAAATGAACTCCAATCATTACTCAAAATAACAAAATAATCCAACGCCTCCAACGACTAAGGATAGAGGGAAATGTTGGCCTTAAGCCCAACATAAGTCCTTGATAACTCATCATGCTTAGGGAATAGCATGGCTAGTCCGACTCAGATGGTAGTTTGTAAAGGCATATCAAATCCGTTGACAGCTGAGGGTTTGCTAAAAATCCTAAGGGACATGTTCCCATTTGATTGCCTCTCCAAAATTACTTACCAATTCCCGTCCATGGAATGATGAGACCACATAGAAAGGTATTCATATCCCTTGCGAAATGATGAGTCTAACCTATCACGTTAACATTAAACCTCGGATAGTTAGACTCTAGCCTACTTCCCGGTGGATAAAACCAACATCCTTGCGAATTTGGTCAATTTCCCCAGTGAATAAACCCCGCCTGTCATTCTCTTCAATAGAATAACAGGTCCACTCAATTTACTGTTATGTTCAAACACCTCTGACAGTAAATGAATCCTTGTCAAGTTAACATCACACCTCTGACAAGTTGCTTTACAAATTCCTATGGAGTTCTCTGACATATAAATCTTTCCCAAGATTTATATTTCTCAGCTCCCCAGCAAGTCTCTAGTAGACTCTCTTCAAAGTCTATTATTTCCCACTCAGTCCCCAATGGAGTCTCTTGGTTGTCACGTTAACAATATACCTCTGACAATTTCTTCCAAATAACATCTAAAGGAGATATCAATTTCCTCATGGAGTTTATGATCAGATCCTATTTCCCCCACGATGGGATTATTTCTTTTATCGTTATGTCCAGCTTGTCACCTCTGAACGGTAGAAATCCTGAGCTTGATAGTTTCTCAATCGGTTATGTCCATATTACCTCTGAACCGACAGATAACTAAGTTCATCTTTCAGTCCAGTAGGGACTATTCCTTAGCCGTTATGTCCAGTTAGCCACTCTGAACGGCAGGGCTTTGAGTTTAGCAATTCCTAATCGGTTATGTCCATATTACCTCTGAACCGACGGATACCTAGATCTCCCTTCTTATGGTACTTCAACTGTCATGTCCAGTTCACCACCTCTCAACAGGTAAGTCCATAACTTTGTTTCTCCTTCCCTTTATCAAGATCAGGAGTTCTTACTGTCATGCTAATACGACTACCTCTGAACAGCAAATTGTGAGCCTGATGTCTCTTAGTTGGTCATGTCCATATTACCTCTGAACCAATGGGTGCCCAGATCCAATTTACCCTTGCAGTCCCTAGTGGGCTAGCTGCTAAGTTAATGCGACTACCTCTGACAGTGGATTTGGAGTTTGGTGTGTCTTAGTCTATCATGTCCAGTATATCACCTCTGAATATACGGTTCTCTAAAATTGAATTCACCTTCATTTTGTCATCATGTCCAGTTCATCACCTCTGAATGACAAAATTTCGAGCTTGGTGGCTTCTCAATCGGTTATGTCCAGTTTATCACCTCTGAACCGACAGATAACCAAGTCTCCCTTTTGCTTACTGTTATGTCCAGTTCGTCACCTCTGAACAGTAAAACACTCCGTTTTTGATAATTTCTAATCGGTTATATCCACTTTGTCACCTCTGAACCGATGAATATCCAATTTCATCTTTCTTTATCATCATGTCCAGTTCATCACCTCTGAATGACAAAATTTCGAGCTTAGTGGCTTCTCAATCGGTTATGTCCAGTTTATCACCACTGAACTGACAGATAACCAAGTCTCCTTTTTCTTACTGTTATGTCCAGTTCGTCACCTCTGAACAGTAAACACTCCGAGTTTGGTAATTTCTAATCGCTTATGTCCAGTTTGTCACCTCTGAATCGATGAATATCTAATCTCATCTTCTTTGTCATCATGTCCAGATTATCACCTCTGAATAACAAAATTTCGAGCTTGATGGCTTCTCAATCGGTTATGTCCAGTTTATCACCTCTGAACTGACATATAACCAAGTCTCCCTTTTGCTTACTGTTATGTCCAGTTCGTCACCTCTGAACAGTAAACACTCTGAGTTTGGTAATTTCTAATCGGTTATGTCCAGTTTGTCACCTCTGAACCGATGAATATCCAATCTCATCTTTCTTTGTCGTTATGTCTAGTTCGTCACGTCTGAATGACAAGGCTTCGTATCTGGTGATTCCTAATCATCATGTCCAGGTCATCCGATGATCTTTAATCTGTTACGTTAATATTTACCTCCGAACAGTATAGATCATCAAGCTCATTTCTTCCATCCCCATCTCAATATGATTTGAGTCGAGTCATTTCTCAAATTTATAACTAATCCTATCAGTTTATCACCTCTGATTAGATTAGTTATACATTATACACAACTTGAAAGTAAGAATTGCAAATTCAGAAAATAAAACAAGTTGAAAATACAACAGAGGAGTTAAATAAAATTACTTTTTATTGATTCCAAAAGAGGGATACATGGATACATGGATTACAAGTTACGAGGGTGCTTCGTAAGACTTGATCCGTTCTTCAAGGATGGCTAGCCTATTCTTCCTCTCCTCAATAGCTCTGATGAATGCCTGCGACCTCAACTCGGCCTCACTAAAGCTCGCTATCTGGGACAGATGAGCCTCAATTTCAGCCAAAGGTTCCTCTGTGCTAGCTCCTGTTGTAGGACTTCGTCATTTTGAGGCTTAAGCTGCTCTAGCCGAGCGATCTCTTCAAGACGCACCAGTTCAGCCTTGGACAGAAGAAGATTGGCTTTCATGATCATTTTCTTGAACTTTTCAATCTTATTCTCAGCGTCAAAAAGAGCACTATTAGAAGCATCTATGGTATCTCCAATTTCTACTTTCCTTGTCTCCAAGAATTTTAAATCTGAAGATATTGCCTTAGCTGCTTCCTGTGCCGCAAGATGAGCTTCAAGCATCTGAACAGCAAGGTGATCAAGTTGTTCATTAACTGAAGAGTCTAAATCTGAATTGTTGAGATGGTGCCATTCGTCTACATCCCTCTCAAGCCTCTCCACCAGAAGCTCCAATGTGGCAGCTTGGTCATCCCTTCCAAAGTCTCGAATGATGTCAATACTTCGAGAGAGAGGACTACCTTCAAAGCAGAGAACGAAGTAGTCGAGCCCTTCAAGACCAAAGCAACAGATCACTTCAAGCCCTTATAAAAGTTGTCAACTAACTCAGCCACAAATTCATTCTCGGCTTCAACTACTCCCACTGAACGAACGGCCCCTGAAGGCAAAGCTTCCACTAGTTTCACTGACATAACCGTAGAGGAGATGGAAAGAGTGCTGGCTGAAAAAATAGGAGGGGTCGCCGGTGATCTCGGAGGAGTCTTCATTGAAACAAGTACACTAGCCACAATGGAAGTAGGGCTGGTGACTATTGCAGGAAGAGTTGGCTCAACAACCAGTGTCGAAGACGTAGGGCTGGTATTACTTTCAGCTCTGTGGTTGTCAGGATAGGCAGCGATAACGAAAACTGGCATCTCACCTACCGATATAGTTGGAAGTGAGATTAGTTTCGTAACCACTATCCCCTCAGCCTCTTTAGTTCCACTGGCCGGTTCAGGCTGATAAGATGGCAGGTCGTGATACAAGGCATCCAACTCGACAGCGTCTGTTACAGTCGAAGTACTTGCTTTACCCCTGGTCCCCTCAGAAAGATTAGCTGGCTCCCTTGAAGTCGATGCACCCAAAGCGAAACATCTGTGGCAAGACTTTGTTTGAGCAAGGCATAATGAATATCAGGAAAGAATTGCTCACAAAAGATCAAAGTATTACCGAGAGGCGATACTGCCTCAACTGGCTCAGCCGCAGTCTCTCTTCGAACTTCCTCGATGGCGGCATCAATCCCCTTAGGCTCCATAGGAAAGTTTTTGGCAGATGCAGGAGGGACGACCGGCTCACCTTCACTCGCCGAAGGCTCTGTGGTCCATCCCAAAGAGCTTGAAGCCAAGGACTCCCTTTCGAGGTCCCAACACCTGAAGGACCGACGTCAGCCGCGTCACCTCTGGAATCTTCTGAGATAACGAAGTAGGTAGCCTCGTCACCTTCTTTATAAGTGAACAAGGGATCATAATAATCCCCTGTTCTTCTGCAGCCTCGGCTCTCGGTTTTGCTATCTCAGTTCCTGAATCATAGGATAAACAAATTAGCTGTATGAGATATATAAGTATATATCGCAAGAACAGAACTGATCTTACTCAGGTCAGGAGCAGCTTTATCAACAGTCTGCCTCGGAACCAATAGCTTGATAACTAACGGAGCAGGAGGAGGAAGCACTGCAGCTGATTCACCTTCTACTATAATGGTGGGAGTGTAGCGATGAGGCTTCTTCATTACCCTCTTCCTGCGAGATCCACCCTGCCGCTTTCGTTTGAAGTGGATATCAGGATCTTCTTCCTCCACTTCCTCTACCTCCACATCTTCCATGGGGGCCGTCCCTACCCCACCAGGAGCATATGGTGGAGCCTCAACACCCGTATTTCCTTTAAAGCGAGGACTTTCTGTGTCCGAGGCCTCACTATCAACAGTAGCGACGAACTCTCCGAGGCCTGGCACACGGACTCTCCTGCCCCGCCTCTCTCGGTGACTTTCCGCTTCAACCACTAGGAGATCAACTTCACGCCAAAAGAGTTAATGTAAAACCGGTTGGAGTGGAGTTCGAAGTTCTGTACTACTGACAGAACCTCAAAGTTGTCAGAAGGTTCGGAGTCCTCAGCGGCATGCACAGCTGCGCTTTAGTACAACCAGCAATGAAGAATCGCTAGTCACGAGCACCATCAATGAGGCTCCCCATGAAGGCCAGGCTGGTGTTCAGGTTACCTACATATAGTTGGTCATACCCGAACTGACGAGCGAATTGACTCGGGATATAAGGCTCCAAGTAGCAGGTATCCCCGCTCCTGTACACCAGATGGGATGGCCGGATTTAACCAGCCATTCAAAGATCCCCCTGCTCTCAGTGACGTCTGCCCATCTCCTACATCCTTGAATTTTTCGCCATAGCCTGCATCGCGAATGTAGGGAAAGCAGCGGAAAAGGCTCTGCCCATCTCCTACATCCTTGAATTCTTCGCCACAGCCTGCATCGCGAATGTAGGAAAAGCAGCGGAAAAGGCTATAAATCTCATACCGGCACAGCAGCTTGCAAACCGCGACCACATAAGTCAATAACCATGAACATCCCTCAAACCGATGGAGAAGCGCCATTCGGCCACCTTCTGGAGGCTCTTCACCAGCTTGGATAATGGAAGGGCAGTGAAGGGCGAGCCATGCCATCAAATAGGTGTATGGCAAACCGATCTTGGGGTTTGGCCCGTCACGGGCAAGATAGTGCCTTTCCCCTTTTCGTTGTCGGTGGCCTACAGAAAGCCTCCGTTAACACACGAAGGCCCCGCTGAATACAACACGGCCGGGAGGAGTCCAAGGGAACGACCATGGACTAGACGAACGGCTGGTAATAAGACAGTCAGAAGAATGACGTCACCAGAAGGAGATGGCACCACACATCTCTTTAGCCAAACCAATAAAAACCCGGCCAAAAGTGCCTCCGAGATATCGGTCGACGAGCTTGATAATGAAACTCCTGAGAATGTCATCTTTCTCATCTTCTTTCAAAATCATATCCCCTGGGAGTGTTCTCGCATCCAGAAAATGTCCTTGTCTGCAACCCCGTAGTGAGCCGCTTCAGGAGCATCTTCCAGGTTGGGGAACAAATAATTCCCTCAGCTCTTCGAACTGCATGAAGCCCTTATGGCTCCCATCCATACTCGAGCAGATGTAAAGATGGCACATCAATTCTCGGTAAGTCTCGAACAAAGCGGGCTCCTGCTTCTCCAGAAGTGCCAATTCTGCCTCGCATGGGAAATACTCTTTATAAGGGAAAGAGCCCAAGAGTAGAGCATAGACTTCCCCACATCTCATGCAAAGTCATGCCCAATTCGTCCACAGGGGTAAAGAAAGTCCCTGTAGCTGGACAATATAACTCGAAAATGGCGTAGAAGTTTGCTACGCTCATGTGAATGCCGTAACAGGTTGCCCTGGCAGCCTCATAGAGTCCCAGCCTCTCCAGATCCTCTTCAAAATGGGCCAAGACATATAAGATCAAGTCCCTCCACCAGGCCTTAGGGGGATGAATCCACCCAGGAGTCCTGAAATCAATGGCTGGATAATTGCCATGAGCTCTGAAAATTGGTTTCTGAAAGTTTGAGCCACGGTAGGATTTTTCCCCACTAGGATGTCTGGGAGAACGTTCCCAGGGTGGAGACCCAATACAGTGAGGAGCACCCGCCCTTGTACAACCGGGAGACGGAGCTATCAATTTCTCTACGTGAACGGAGTCAGTAGTTCAGGTCACTTGACACTTCATCTTCTGAACCCTGATCACGCATTGGAAGAAAGACAGCGGAAAATGACGCTTGCTAGAAAGGAGATAATACTTCTCACCATCCAGATTGAAAATCCACTGCCCTTCTCCGGCCAACAGCTGATGACCAGTGTCTGGCGCTGCATCCCAAATATGAAACCGGGCTTCTGATAGATATTTCGGTCACAATCCTCGAAGGGAGCAGTAGTTAAGATGCTCCTCATAGTACGCTGATCTCCGACGTATATAAGGGCATTCCGGCCAGGAGCGCTCCGCTCGCTGAGTAATGAGGCTTGCCTCTGAAATTGCAGGCTAACATTGTCATCCAGTCTCCTGGCTGTCCTGAAGAGACTGTTCAAAGAACCCGGAGTATAGTGCACTGCAACAACAAGAGAAAACTATATTAGTTCATTGACCGAAGAAAAAAGAAGGCTATGGCAAAAAGAAAATTGCCAAGGCATAGCTTCGCTCTCCGAGCGAAGCTAGCCCAGCATTAGCTTCGCCCTAAGGCTCAGCTCCATATCCTGCGCAAGAGCAAAGTGCAGAAGATCTCTAAGAGTTAGCTTCGCTTCAGAAGCTTAGCTTCGCTCCAGTGAACAGAATGCAAAGAAGCCCCCTAAGGGCTAACTTCGCTGGAAAGGCACTTGTGCCTAAAATTGTTCAAAGGACTTTAAGGTCCTTTTCTTAGCTACTCTTCGAGAGCTAGCTTCACATCCTGCCACGTGACAGAACGTGAACAGCCCTAAGGGCTAACTTCGCATAGAAGCTTGGAGAAGAGACCATTCGGTTTCTAAATTTCAATTCATGAAATTGAAGGGGAATTAAATTCCCTAAAAATTCGGTGGATTTGAATTAAGGGAGAGCAACTCCCTGACATCACTGGAGCATGATGAATCACTCCAGATTCACCATGAAATAGCCAGTAAATGGCTTCGAAAAGAGATGAAAATCTCCACATATAAGGGAAAAATCCCTACCCGTAATGGGGCGTTCGATGACCGGAGGAGGAGAGGGCCCCTCTGTCGCAGAGGTCGCTACCTCTTTGGCTGCTCGTCTTTTGGGAGCCATGGAAGAGCTGAAAAGTTCTGAAAATCTTAACGAAGGAGAAAGAGGAGAAAGAGACTTGTTTCTCTGAAAATTCAAAGAGAAGTAATTCTCTCTTTCAGTCTAATCGGGCTTTTATAGACATAAAATGTCTTAATTTCGACTCCTCAAAAGGAGCGCAGGCGACCGTTTCAAATCAATTTGAAACGGCGCCTAAGCGCCTTAGTCCCGCCAAGGGTTAACTCTGCTGTGAGTTCAGCGTTGACCTCATGCGACGCTTGAGTAACTTCGCTGAAAAACAAGCCTTAGCTCCGATAAGAGCTCATCTCTAACTTCGCAAAATTCAGTGCTAGCTTCGCCAAAAACTTGTTCCTGACTTAGTTGGAAATCTGTCTTCAGCTTCGCTGGAAGCTTAGCTCCACTAAGAACTTTTATTTCCTCCTAAGGAAAAGACTTACCTAAGCTAGTCCATTCCAGGTGTTCTCGAATCGAAAAGGAGGGGGAAAAAGTAGATAAGCAGAAAATAAACATTTTATTGATTCAAAAGGGAAGATACATTGATACTAAATCAAAATTGTCTTTCATATAACAGAATCTTTGCTCCAAAGGTATACAAGTTGTCCTATCTACTTTCAGGGTGATAAGCCAAACTAACTGGACACGAAAGGCCTTCCTCCTGCACAAGGCCGTAATCCTTCGCTTAATGGTAGATTTTGCCATCAAGAAGCTGAATCTTTTTAATTAAAATTGGTAAGGGATTGGTTGTCACCAGAAAGCTCGATCTTCCTTAAACAAAATTGGCAAAGGAAGGATCCAAGACCTTACTGGTGACGTCTGCCTTCCCGAAGTGGATCATCTCGGATAAGCGACTACCAGCCCCTTCCCAAAGTGGATCATATCGGATAAGCGACTGCCAGCCTCTTCTTGAAACACACATCAGCTGCTCCAGTATGTTCCGCCTGCTTATGATCAAAGTTTCAACTTAAAAATCAAGAGGCAAGTTTCTGGTCTCTTTCATCAAGATGAAAGACTGTCGAACACAGTTCGCTACAATGCAAACAGAAAACAAGTTAGCATCAAATCAAAAAGAGGATGGAATGCTAAGTCAAAATTCTTTAGGCGAAGCTATCCACTTGTGCATTGAAGACGGATTTCAGCTAAGCAAAGGATAGCCTCGCTTGCACAGTAATGATAGACTAGTTTAGCATAAGCCAAGTCTTAGCCCCGCCCAATGCAGTTAGGCTGGAGAATCCTCAAAAAGGACCAAGTCCTAACCTCGCATATATGGCTACGCCAGACTGGCCCAGAGGGACGCAGTCTTGACCCCACATATATAGTAAGATTGGCTCAACCTTGAAGAGGCCATGTCCTAAGCCTTGCCTATATGGCAGAACTAACAGGCAGACAGATCAAGGCAGGGACTCTACATGAAAAGATCTTTCGCCTGATCGAGCAAGAATGCTAGATTCGCCGAGAAGCTAGAAAATAGAGCTGAAACCCTTTTCTGAAAGTCAGCCAAATACGAAGACCAAGGGAATTTAATCCCTAAGATAGCTGATAAAACTAAGAAGATTAGGGGAGATAAACTCCCTGAAAGTCACTGGATGGCCGAGGCTCACCAGTTCTTAATTGAGTGAGAGTTTCACTACTTCAGAGACCTCAGTGTCCTTTCTTGGGTAATAAGGAGATGTCATGAACAAACTTTTCAGAAAGAGAAAAGTATGTTTCTCTGAGAAGGACTACAAGGGTCCTATTTATAGGCCTCGTGGCCTGACTACGCCGCCACCACTTCAAGCTTGGAAGCGCAGGCGAATTTAAGGCATTCAAGTGCTTGGCCTTGAGAAAGGGAATAGTCTCCCTTGAGAATGTGAACGAAGTTATTTGAACTTCGAAAAAGGGATTAATCTCCCTCGTTAGTGCATGAGAGGATATTCTAACTTTGAAAAAGGGAACAATTCCTCTCGTAACCGCGAAAAGCAGTTAGCTTTGGGAACGGAGTGCCACTCTATCCAAGCGAGCGCGAGCTTAATACTCATCTTTCAACTCAGTTTGAAGCGAAGTTACTTCAGAAAGTCCAAAGGCGAAGCTCCCCAAAAGCGAAGTTACCCAGAAGCGAGAAATTACACGGAAGCGGATTGTTACAATTCCTCGACGAACCAATTCCAACCTGAAAGCAGAGTAAAGGCAAAGTTGAACTCAACCACCAAGGCGACGTTCACATTCACATGCCATCAATTAAAACAGTTCAAAGTATTTCAGAATCTGAACCATTCCAGTGCAGATTCACGAAAACTTTGAAGGGGGTCTTGTTGACACTCGAAATAGACAGAGCTCCCATTCACCTTCAGCCGGTCTGAACAACGTCTAACTTATTGACATCTACAAAAGATAAGTCGAAGACAAGCTGATAACCAGAGGCAAGGCAGCAACATAGACATTACTAATCCAGTAAAGCAGATAGTAAGTCAAAGTTGCCTTTGAAGAAGACCTGAGCAGGCCTAGAGACACTAAGTTAGCTTAATACTTAGTCTCACATGAGCCCAAGAGATGAGCAATCTTACTTAGCTTCGTAAGAATTCCATCATTGCTCTGCCATGGGTTAATTTATAGCTTCGCCTTGGGGTTTTTTATAACTCCGCAGAAAGCTAGTTAACAGCTTCGCTAGACGCTCTGCGGAGCCACGCGAGAAAAGCAAGCTAACTTATAGCTTCGCTGAGAGTTTACTCCTAGCTTCGCCAGAAGCTTCCCTTAGCTCCATTACGAGCTTATTGAATTAGCTCCGCTGCGGGTCTTTTTATGGTCATCTTTGACCAATCAAATCTCCAAATAAAATCATGTTGATTGAAATTAAATTTAGCAGTTGCTTGCCATGATCTTTTGAGTCTCCCAATCAGGTGAGAAGATTAAGGGAGATCTCTCAATTAACTAGAGAGGATCAAGGGAGTATCCCTCATTTAGCGCTATATGCTATTCCTACCTTCGCAGAAGCTGATTCTAGCCTCGCGGTGAGACTACTTTCCAGATACAAAACAGATTGACTCAATCTGTTTTCAGATTTTCAGGGCGATTATACCCCTGTTCTCCCTATAAATAGCCTACCAGAGGCACAAAAGAGGAGGAAGGAGAGACGGACAAGGATAGAGAGGAGATTAGAGATCTACTCTCTCGCTTCCAAGGCTAAGCTCAGGGTCTTGAAAAGATTCAAGTCCAAGAGGCTTTGAAAAGCATAAGCTTCTTTGGTGGCTTCAAAGCTTAAGCCAACAAGAGATCTACTCTCTCGCTTCCAAGAATTCAGAGAATTACTTCTCTAATCCTATAAGGATAAATTCAGGGTGCTAATATCCTAAGATCTTCCTCCCTCTTAAGGAATTTTCGAAACCAGGTGAGAAGGAATTCCCAAGCAGTAGCATTCGATCATCTGACCGATCGCATCGTCAAAGGGATAAAGTGATCGCGCGCTGATCAGATTCCTACTGGCACATTTTTCTCAGAAATCGCAGAGGAGATCTGCCTATAATTTTCTTTTCAATTACTTGTAATTTAGCTCCTCGATCTCTTTTGTAAGTTTTCTCCTTTGCAAAATCAATGGAAAACATCATCCTTGATAGACAAAATAAAGGAAGCCGGTGATAAACAACTAAAAAATTTCAGGATCAAGTAGAAGCTGATTTGAGAACTGACTTGATTATTCATAGGGATGGATCCCTTAGATATGGTTCAAGGTTATGAGTGCCCAAGGGAGATATTAGACAAGAGTTATTGGTAAAAGCTCATAATTCTACTTATAGTATTCATCCCGGCGGAACAAAAGTGTATCGAGATCTAAAGCAACATTTTTGGTGGTATGGGATGAAATAGGAAATAGCCAAATTTGTATCGAAATGTCTGGTTTGTCAAGAAGTAAAAGTTGAACACCAGAGGACCGCTGATTTATTGCAATTGATTGCCAAAAAGAATACAGAGAATATGAAAAGTGTATATGATTGGTTTCAACTCTGAATCTTTGCAATTTAACCGTTGTAGCAAGAGCTAAATGGGTCGAACTTTAGAGAGAAGCGATAGAAGCTTTTCGGTACTGTTACCTTATTATGATCTTCTCTGTTGTTAGAACTTAGAAACAGAAAAGATGCATTGTATATAGATAAAAGATTAAACTAAAAGAAAGGTTTACAACTTACTAATAATCAACCACCATACATGCTAATGCTAGATAGATAATTACTTCACTTCAATTCCTAAATATGATATTCTACCACAAAATCAAGTAAGATACATGAGACAGAAACTAGCATACGAGTTAAAATAGTACTAACCAAGATGTAACATTACAATATCAAGATTATCGATCAAGTATAAAGTAAAAAAGATCATTAGAAAGTACAAGCAAATCTTTAACCCTAACACTTATTAAAGTTGAACATTAAAATATAAAGATATTTATCAAGTATAGATTAAGAAGAACAATAAAAAAGTGTTTATACTAGTTGTTTATCCTAATGAGTTTTCAAGAATAAAAATTGGAGTCAGCATGCATATGATCTAATCCGGTTATCTACTGGACATTAGATGTGATGGTGGTGATATATTAGAAAGCCATGAGAAAAGACCTAACTACTCATGGTAAACATAAGAAGTAAAAGAAAGCAAGAAATAAAGAAAATAAAGAAGAAGCAAAATTAAAAATAAAACAAAGATATGAGAAAGATAGAACCTATTTATTGATTGTCACGATCAATTACAAGAGTTGTCTTCTTCCTCGTACAAAAATAAAAATTTGAAAAGAAAATAGATCTAAAAAAAACCCTAATTTGGATCTTTGATGTGAGGCGAGAGATTGTGAGAGACTTTAGCTCTTTAAATAGATCTCAAAACTAATTATACTAGGATACAAATTAAAAGATTTCCTAAATCAATACGAAAATTCAATCTTGCAGCTAGTTGGCGTGTTGATCACTGAATATCTCTTATCAGATGGCTGAATTGGACATAGTGGCAAACATATAAATTGTAGTCCTTCAACTTTTCTTTCTGTAATATCTTGAATCATCAGATTTAAAAATCTGTAGAGAACGTTATGATCCAAATACTAAAAGGTGTACAGTCTGAATCCGAGTCTAAATTGATTTTGAACTCCATTTAATTTGAATTATGCTCCTTATTTCTTGTAGAATTAGCTTTATCCCATTCATCTTCGAGGACTTTATCATCTAAATTTGAACTTGAATTTAGGAGATGAAGATTTAATCCTTTCCACTTTTGAATTCAATTTAGTTTAAAATCTAACTTTAGATAGGATAGAAGCTTCTTCTACTCATTATTTCCTTTTTATTGAATTTCTACACACCATAAGCAGAAAAAGGGTTAATAGCATTAATTAATAAAGGAATGATCAAGGATATATGTGTAAAAGTGATAATAAAAATATAACTTTGGAGTACAATCACACCCCACACCTATTTTTTGGTCGTCCTCGAGCAAAACTAAAAACTAAACTAATCTAACTTAACTCACTTTCGTAGGAATCACGATTGCACTTAACATGTGCAACAAGCTGTTAAACCTCTAGGTTACTCGTAGAGGATGAGTGTTATCTCGTGAGGGTTTTCAGTGAATTGCACCCACAAAATTCATAAAGAAAGAAAAACAAAATGTCAGTATTTTTGAAATACCATTTTTGAAAGAGAAGAATATTTGAAATAATTTTGAGAAAATTAAGTAATCTATAAGTCTTAGAATTATCAAATTATTTATTCCGATACTTCGTCTTGATGCAAAAATTTTATTATCAATCTAGGCTAGGATTAAATCTAAATTTCTCACTTAGTCTATTATTTTGCTCTGAGTCAAATGCATCTTTGTGACCGTAGTTTTTTTACTTTGGATTCTTTAATTTTAACTCTCATGTCTTATATATTTATTACTTTCTTTTTTTGTAAGAAGTTCGAAGTTTTACCACTTCGTTACCCTTTAAGCACTTCTTTTTTTTTATATATATAACTCATCTAATTTTCTTTTGTGTAAGTATCAAGTCTTCTTGAAGCCCTAATACCTAACTAATTTATTATTAGATGTGTTAACACATAAATGATATGAATATTTTTTAATTTTTTTTAAACTTATCAAATTACCTTTCGCATAAGTACCAAGGCTTTCTTAGGCCAAAATACCTCGCTAATCAATAATTAAATTTGTTTATTATATATATATTTTTTCTAAAACACAAGAGTTTTTGTTTTGAATCCCAAGTGTGTAAGTGTATAAAGCATGCATATTTTATTAAGGTAAAAATATCAAGGCTAAATTACTTTTTCAATTTTTTCTACTAAACCTAAAATCAAACAAATAATTTTATTTTGACCAAGTGTTAAGAAATCCCAATTATGAATTTTCTATTTCTTAAAATTAACTTAACTTCTTTTAAAATAAATCAAAATATTGTCTTCTTTTTCAAAAAGTTTTTAAAAGAAAAAAATTGTTAGTAAACCTACCTATGTTAGTGTTGTGGTTTCAGGAGAGGACATCCCCACAACCGGATCAACTGGGGCGGCACAGCAGATACGAACCACATGATCTACTAAGGCAACTTGAAGAAGAGAAAAAGAAGATATTCCAAAGTAGATAGAAGCCAACACACAATATAACGTGGTTCTACCGATCAAACAGGTCGTGTGTACGTCCACAGGAGAAGGGGGAGAAACTTTATTAAAATTTTGGGGAGTACAATAAGAATTATTTACATCTTACGCTGAGAAGTTACAAGCCTTTGATGGCCGCCAAGAACAGCGAACCCTTGTGGCTAAGTTTCTCTCACGAATTTGTCACCTAGATGAATTATACCCTTACGAATTACAAATTTATAGGATTCTCTTGGAATACTTTGAAGGCCACCCCTAATAGGTTATTTATAGACTATAGAACTCTCCTAGTTCTAAACAAGCTCCTTCAATCAGAATAAAGAAAACTTGAATCCAACTCGGACTCAAAACGCTTTCAATCAGAATAAAGAAAACTTGAATTCAACTCGGACTCAAAACAGATCCAGAAAAAACTATCAAATCTGACATTAATCAACCTTCACGAAGTATTCACATCATAATCCTAACAATCTCCCCCTTGACTTAATACATCCAATCCAAGAATAGCCACTATGCTTCATGTGCTCGCATCCACGCACAATTAAATAAACTTGACTTCATCTCCATCTCACTCCCTCTTCTCCATAACCCCTCATGGGGTTCACATCTTGATTAGGTCAAATAAGTTCATGTTCAATATGAACTTTATTACCCAATGATAATCTTGATCTATACAAGATCTGTAACAGTTGCCTCAATTAAAGTATTTTTTTTATTTTCCTAAAATGTCATTAGTACATGTATGATATTTTAGTATTTATGCGTATAATACGCGTATGGAGTAGACCCGTATTATACGGGTATTATACGGGTACGTATATACAGGTATATACGTAAGTATTTATACAGGTATAAGGATTTCTTCCTCCACAAGTTTCCTTTTCTATCTCCAAGCTTCTCCAAGCTTCTCAAAGGTTCCATCAAAAATATCTCCATCTCCATGGCCGGTTTTGATTGGTCAAGAGAAACACCTCACCTCCTATTTTACAAAGAACCCCTCTCTTTTATATTTTTTTACGGGATGTTTTACAAAGAACCCCCTCTCTTTAATTTTTGATGGGATGGTTAAAAGACACATGGCATGATCTTATGGTGGACACATGTCAAACTCCTATGGTGGACACATGTCAAACTCCTATGGTGGACACTTGGCACATCCCTATGGACAGGTTGAGGCTATAAATAGAGAAAGATGAAGAGAATTCAACACTTTTTCAAAAACTCTCTCTCTCTTAAAACACACTCTCTCTCTCTTAAAGAACTCCCTCCTTTTCAAGTAACAAACAACAAGGATCAAGGCAACCGTAGCAACAACAAAGGCAACAACTACAAATAGCCAAGATCAGCCATACAAGTGAGTAGAACATACTAATCTTATCAATATGATAAATAGAAATGAATAGAAATGAGTAGAAATGAGTAAGAAATGAAATAAGCATGTGGATATGCAAGTATTGACCCTATGTGTATTTTGGGGATCATGTGTTTTCAATTCTGCAAATAATTGTTACTGTTGCTTATGAAATTATGATATTTTACATATCCTGCATATTGATATGGTATGATGATATATGTGTTTCCGGAGGAAGGGACCGGGTTGAACCGGAGGCGTTGAAGGAGAGAACATATGTGTATATATGTTTGTGTTTGTGTTTGTGCGTTTCGGAGGAAGGTACCGGGTTGAACCGGAGGCGTTGAAGGGGAGAACATATGTGTATATATGTTTGTGTTTGTGTTTGTGTGTTTCGGAGGAAGGGACCGGGTTGAACCGGAGGCGTTGAAGGGGAGAACATATGTGTATATATGTTTGTGTACATGTATATGGACATGATAGAAGTCCTATGATAAAATCATGCATGATTCTTTAACTTCAGATCTGGAATAGTTTCTTAAACAAGCTGTTTTTATGTAAGTTAGTCGACTAAGTCCAGGAATTAGTCGACTATAGGTGTGATTCTGTAAGCAGAGAACTGCTGATATAGCAGGATTAGTCGACTACAAACAGACTATAGTCGACTAATCCCAGAAGCAGAGTGTAAACAGAAGTTAAAAATCTGTTTTTCACAGTTTTAGTCGACTAGGACTTACCTACCAGTCGACTAATAATTTGTATTAGTCGACTACACCAAGATGGTAGTCGACTATAGATGATCCACAGATAGTAGCACAACTTTTCACAGTTTTAATCGACTAGAGGAAACTTCAAGTCGACTAGTCCCGGAATGAGTCGACTATACCAGGAAGGGTAGTCGACTACAAAAGTCCCTGTTTGACCAGTAAAGAAGCAGGTACGTATGAAACAGTTTTAGTCGACTATAGTTTAAGAGTTAGTCGACTTACAGTCAGTATTAGTCGACTATAAGAGTGGCCTAGTCGACTAGTAAGGCATTGTTCTGTGTTCTGTTTTGGTTCATGGTGGATTTTGAGATCCAATAAAAATAGTATATCTATACTCATGTCAACTGGATGACTTAACCATGTATGTCTACCTGCTAAGTGCATTTAAATATTGTTTTACTCACTGAGCCGTCAAGCTCACTCTATTCTAACTCCAACTACAGGTTTGGAAAAAGGCAAGGGTCCTGCTTAAGGGCAGTGGCGCGGACATTTTCACCGGTACCTCAGCAGTAGGAGTTACTTTTGTTAGATACATATGGTTTTGTATAAGCATGCTTATGTTTAGCTGTGTTTCAACCGTGGCATGTAAATATTAAAGAACTTGGTGTTGGACTATTCTTGTATGAACATATGTATTGAGATGATAATGAAGACTGTATTCTTATGGATTATAGAACTATAGATGTTAGTATGATAAGTCTCAAATAGATCATACATGTTATCTGATGTATGTGTTGAAGTATTTTTATACTGATGGGCCCCATGCTTGGATTATACGAGATGATTATGTTAAATGGAAAATTTTTAACTGGGACCGTTACAATTGGTATCAGAGCAATGGTTTAGATGTAGAAGGAATAAGAGATGATGAAATTGTTAGGTTATTACATACAGACATGTGATTATAGTTAAGTAGTTGGTCTTTTGGTGACAAGAAGTATAGTTATAAGTGTGTCTAATTATGTTGGTTCTTGATGATAGTCATATAATTGAGATGATTTCATGGACTCGAAATTAATATGTCCGTTTTGTTTACATATAGATGGGAGACTCTGATATATTCTGGTCAGCCTCTAATTCCGACAGCTCGAGTAAGAGCTGGATAGCGGACTCGATGGACTGGGAATATGAATCAGATGAAACTGACCCTGCAAAAATGATTATGCCCCTGAACTGGATAGATGGTGAAGAGGTCGAGTCGCAGGCATCTAACAAGCCTGAACCTACCCCGGTTGACACAAGTAGTGTCATAGGAGATTCGGTTGAAGTATCAGTAGTGGAGCACTCGAGTACGATTAAGGAAGAAACTCGAAGGGGCTTTACTTATGGAGGTGTCTTTTGGAACGAGACATGGGAAAAAGACATGGATCTATATGATGACTTAGATGACTGGCACTGTGCCGGGGATGAGTCATCGGAAGAAGACCCCGAAGAGGAAGACCCCGAAGAGGATTTGGATAATAACAACAATACTAGCAAGGATCCTAGTGGGGATACCCCACCCTGTGAGGGGTGAATCTTATAACTGACACTTTTGATGTATTTATGTATATAGGCCTAATATGTTAGATAATGGATATCCGTAGGGTTGTTGTATGTACCCTAGGCATATATCTTATGAATGCGCAGGAAGTAGTCCGGATATTCCAGTAGGCAGGCATGTCGGAATGACACTTTTTGTATCCATGATGGATGTAACTATATATACATATATAACAAGTTGTTGTTTCACAAGTGACATTATTAGTATGAGTATATGAGAAAAAGTTTTATCCCTACTTAATCTAAATTGTGTAATGTGTTGATAAGACGCCCTTATATTCATATAGGACGAACGCATGGATTTGAACCAACCACCACCTGAAGAAGCCCTGTCACTCGATACGACACATTATAGCGAGATGGGGAGCGCGCACCCCGCGGACAATAATGAAGACTCTGAAGCTCGAAATAGAGGGAATGAGGAGACTCCGGAGGTGATGCCGAACTGGCTCGCGCAATTAGTAAACAGGGCGAGCAACAACAATTCTCATCGAGCACTGGAGCAGTTTCAGAAAATAAAACCACCCGTATTCGAAGGGAAGGCGGACCCTTTGCAAGCCGAAGCATGGCTTCTACAAATAGAAAAGATTCTGGAAGTCATGAGTTGCACTGATGAACAAAAGGTGTCCTTCTCTTCTTTTATGTTCCAGAAGGAAGCGGAACATTGGTGGAGGGCAGTGAAACTTAGTATGAAGAATACAAGGGAACCAATCACCTGGGAGTTCTTGGTGAACAAATTCACTGAGAAATACATTCCGGAGACAGCCAGAGATAAAATGGCAACAGAATTCTTGGAACTCCGTCAAGATTCTAAGAATGTATCCCAGTATGATCAGAAATTCACTCAGCTATCCAGGTATGCTGATGCTTTGGTTAGGAGTGAAGCAGATAAGACAAAGAGGTTCGTAAAGGGCCTAAGATCAGATATTCGGGGCCGGCTGATTCCATTACAACTGAGAAATTATCTCCAAGCAGTAGAAAGAGCTTTGGAGGTAGAAATGGACATACAAGAAGGTCAGGGAGAATGGGTGGAAGAAATTCCCAATTCTAAACGCCCCCGTTATCAAGAACCTCCTATGAGGACGGCATCAGGACCAGCCAGTAGCAGAGGATCTGGGTTTAACACCTATAGAGGAGGAGGAACCAGAGGCGGGAGAACGTGGCTGAGGAACAGAGACACCGCCTCGAAGACACAAACTACCTCTGCGTTCCATCCCAGAGGCTCGGAGGCTCCTTGGTGTCAGAAGTGTAGAATAAATCATTTTGGAAACTGTCTCCCAGACAGGTCTTGTTTTAATTGTGGAGGAGTGGGACATCTAAGGAAAAATTGTCCAACCACGCGTGGAAGCCAAGGATTTAGTAGAGGAAATGGAAGGCCGATCATGAGGACGAATCCTTCCAGAGGACAAGCCAGTAACTCCATGCCACCCAGTAATGCTCCACGTTCTGCTGCAACCCAGTCATCGGTTCAGCAACCTCGGGTGCAAGGCAGAACCTTCGCATTGAACCACCGAGAAGCAATGGCCTCAAATGCAGTGGTGGAAGGTATGATCTCCGTATCAGGACATATTGCTCATATATTATTTGACCCTGGAGCTACTCATTCATTCGTATCTAGTGCTTTTGCTTATAAATTAAATCAAGAATCAAAACCCCTAGGATTTCAATTGGTTGTGTCTACACCTATAGGGGAGAATTTAATAGCAAGCACTAGATATACGAATTGTGAAGTAATAATTGGAGAAATGAAGACCTTTGTTGATCTAATAAAGCTAGGCGAAATGGAGTTCGATGCCATACTAGGAATGGACTGGTTGTCTGCCAGTGGTGCTTATGTGGATTGTAATAAAAAGAGGATTATCTTTAAAATGGAAGGGACTCCAGAGTTTATCTTTGAAGGAGAGAAAGGAAATTATGACATACCTCACATATCAGCCATCAAAGCCACCAAGTTATTGAAGCAAGGGTGCCAAGGATTTCTGGCTTCGGTGTTGGATACCACCAGAATTGATGTAGATATTATGACTATTCCAATTGTGAATGAGTTCCCTGATGTATTCCCGGAAGACTTACCAGGGTTGCCCCCAGATCGGGAAGTAGAATTTACAATCGATGTAATACCCGGTACTGCCCCAATTTCTAAGGCACCGTACCGTATGGCCCCTGCAGAAATGAAAGAACTTAAAACTCAATTGCAGGAATTATTAGACAAAGGTTTTATTCGGCCAAGTATATCTCCCTGGGGAGCACCTGTCCTATTTGTCAAGAAGAAGGATGGGAGTATGAGATTATGCGTTGACTACCGGGAATTGAATAAAGCAACTATCAAGAATAAGTACCCTCTCCCTCGAATTGATGACCTATTTGATCAATTGCAAGGGTCTTGTGTATTTTCCAAGATAGACCTTAGATCGGGGTATCATCAGTTGAAGGTCAAACCTGAAGATGTGCCCAAATCAGCTTTTCGGACAAGATATGGACACTTTGAATTTCTAGTCATGCCTTTTGGACTCACTAATGCCCCGGCAGCATTTATGGACCTAATGAATCGGATGTTTCAACCATACTTAGACCAGTTTGTAGTGGTATTTATTGATGATATTCTGGTCTATTCAAAGAGTCCGGAAGATCATGAGGAACATCTTAAGATTGTCCTTCAAATCTTGAGAGAGAAGCAACTCTATGCAAAATTGAAGAAATGTGAATTTTGGCTTGAGCAAGTAGGATTTCTCGGTCATATTATATCCAAAGAGGGGATAGCAGTAGATCCGGTAAAGATTGAAGCAATCCGAGACTGGCCTAGACCCACTAATGCGACTGAAGTTCGAAGTTTCTTGGGATTAGCAGGGTACTATAGAAGATTTGTAGAAGGATTTTCTTTGATTGTGGCACCAATGACCCAATTAACCAGAAAGAATAAGAAGTTTGTGTGGGGAGAAGATCAAGATAGGAGTTTTCAGGAAGTTAAAGCCAGATTAACATCTGCTCCTGTCTTAGTAGTACCTTCAGGGACTGAAGGATTTGTCATTTTTAGTGATGCATCAAAACTGGGATTGGGATGTGTATTAATGCAAAATGGAAAAGTTATTGCCTATGCATCCCGGCAATTGAAGACCCATGAAAGGAATTATCCCACTCATGACTTAGAATTAGCCGCTGTGATCTTTGCTTTAAAGATCTGGCGACATTACTTGTATGGAGTGTCTTGTGAAGTTTTTACTGATCATAAGAGCTTGAAATATATCTTCACACAAAAGGAACTGAACATGAGGCAGAGGAGGTGGTTAGAACTAATAAAAGATTATGATATTACTATTCAATACCACCCTGGGAAGGCCAATGTAGTAGCTGATGCTTTGAGCCGGAAATCAGGAGGAACACTGGCCGCCTTGATGACTCGTCAAGTAAGACTATTAAGAGACCTAGAAGAGATGCAAATAGAAGTGCGAGTCATTGATTCTTCAAATTCTGGGTATCAACTGAATCAAGTGAGTATCCAAATTAATCTATACGACAAGATCAAAAAGGCACAACAAGAAGATACTCAAATAAAGAAGATGATGAAGAAAGTACAAGAAGGAGAACTCAAGGAGTTTCACATAGAAGGTGATGTCTTAAGGTTTGGACACAGACTATGTGTGCCAGAGGTAGCAGAGATTAAAGAAGAAATAATGAAGGAGGCTCATAGTACACCTTATACAGCTCACCCCGGAAGCACAAAGATGTATCAAGATCTACGTCATAACTTCTGGTGGGATGGTATGAAGATGGACATTTCCAATTTTGTCCACAAATGTTTAGTCTGTCAACAAGTAAAGGCTGAACATAAGAAGCCCCCAGGTTTGTTAGTACCTTTACCTATTCCTGAATGGAAGTGGAGTCAAGTTGCTATGGATTTCGTCACTGGACTTCCTCGGACGTCCCAAGGACGGGATACAGTCTGGGTAGTAGTAGACAGACTCACCAAATCTGCCCATTTTCTACCTATCCGGATCAATTATTCAATGGAAAGATTGGCTCAGGTATATGTCCGAGAGATAATTACATTACATGGAGTACCTGAATCCATTGTATCAGATCGGGACCCAAGATTTCAATCCAGATTCTGGAAAAGTTTATCCAGAGCTATGGGTACTAACTTGCAATTCAGTACAGCAGCCCACCCCCAACGGATGGACAGTCAGAAAGGACCATTCAAATATTAGAAGATATGTTGAGAACCTGTGTACTGGATTTTGGGGGAAGTTGGGACAACTATCTACCCTTAGTGGAGTTTGCATATAATAATAGTTATCAATCCACTATCGGTATGCCTCCATTTGAAGCATTATATGGGAGGAGGTGTAGATCACCAATCTGTTGGGAGGAAGTTGGGGACAGAAGACTATTTGCCCCGATGTAATTCAAGAAGCTACAGAGAAGATCAAGCTAATCAGAGAAAGGATGAAAGCAGCCCAGAGCAGACAGAAAGCTTATGCAGATAATCGTCGAAGACCACTAGAGTTTGAGGTAGGGGATAGTGTTTTCCTAAAGGTATCTCCTATGAAAGGAGTGAGACGCGCCGGCAATAAGAACAAATTAGCCCCTAGATATGTGGGTCCGTTCGAAATATTGGATAGGATTGGACCGGTTGCTTATCGTTTGGCCCTACCCCCTGCCTTAGAAAGGATGCACAATGTATTTCATGTATCTCAGCTGAGGAAGTATGTGCCCGATCCTGCTCATATCATCTCCTATGAACCCCTGCATATGATAGAAGACATGTCTTACACGGAAGAACCAATACAAATTCTTGATCGCAAAGAGAAGCAGTTGAGAAGCAAAAATATTTCCTTGGTCAAGGTTTTGTGGAGAAATCAAAATATAGAAGAAGCCACTTGGGAACTGGAAGAGGAAATGAGAAAGACTTATCCGCATTTATTTCAAGGTACGTTAAGTTTCGAGGACGAAACTTTCATAAGGAGGGTAGAATGTAACAGTTGCCTCAATTAAAGTATTTTTTTATTTTCCTAAAATGTCATTAGTACATGTATGATATTTTAGTATTTATGCGTATAATACGCGTATGGAGTAGACCCGTATTATACGGGTATTATACGGGTACGTATATACAGGTATATACGTAAGTATTTATACAGGTATAAGGATTTCTTCCTCCACAAGTTTCCTTTTCTATCTCCAAGCTTCTCCAAGCTTCTCAAAGGTTCCATCAAAATATCTCCATCTCCATGGCCGGTTTTGATTGGTCAAGAGAAACACCTCACCTCCTATTTTACAAAGAACCCCTCTCTTTTATATTTTTTTACGGGATGTTTTACAAAGAACCCCCTCTCTTTAATTTTTGATGGGATGGTTAAAAGACACATGGCATGATCTTATGGTGGACACATGTCAAACTCCTATGGTGGACACATGTCAAACTCCTATGGTGGACACTTGGCACATCCCTATGGACAGGTTGAGGCTATAAATAGAGAAAGATGAAGAGAATTCAACACTTTTTCAAAAACTCTCTCTCTCTTAAAACACACTCTCTCTCTCTTAAAGAACTCCCTCCTTTTCAAGTAACAAACAACAAGGATCAAGGCAACCGTAGCAACAACAAAGGCAACAACTACAAATAGCCAAGATCAGCCATACAAGTGAGTAGAACATACTAATCTTATCAATATGATAAATAGAAATGAATAGAAATGAGTAGAAATGAGTAAGAAATGAAATAAGCATGTGGATATGCAAGTAATGACCCTATGTGTATTTTGGGGATCATGTGTTTTCAATTCTGCAAATAATTGTTATTGTTGCTTATGAAATTATGATATTTTACATATCCTGCATATTGATATGGTATGATGATATATGTGTTTCCGGAGGAAGGGACCGGGTTGAACCGGAGGCGTTGAAGGGGAGAACATATGTGTATATATGTTTGTGTTTGTGTTTGTGCGTTTCGGAGGAAGGGACCGGGTTGAACCGGAGGCGTTGAAGGGGAGAACATATGTGTATATATGTTTGTGTTTGTGTTTGTGTGTTTCGGAGGAAGGGACCGGGTTGAACCGGAGGCGTTGAAGGGGAGAACATATGTGTATATATGTTTGTGTACATGTATATGGACATGATAGAAGTCCTATGATAAAATCATGCATGATTCTTTAACTTCAGATCTGGAATAGTTTCTTAAACAAGCTGTTTTTATATAAGTTAGTCGACTAAGTCCAGGAATTAGTCGACTATAGGTGTGATTCTGTAAGCAGAGAACTGCTGATATAGCAGGATTAGTCGACTACAAACAGACTATAGTCGACTAATCCCAGAAGCAGAGTGTAAACAGAAGTTAAAAATCTGTTTTTCACAGTTTTAGTCGACTAGGACTTACCTACCAGTCGACTAATAATTTGTATTAGTCGACTACACCAAGATGGTAGTCGACTATAGATGATCCACAGATAGTAGCACAACTTTTCACAGTTTTAATCGACTAGAGGAAACTTCAAGTCGACTAGTCCCGAAATGAGTCGACTATACCAGGAAGGGTAGTCGACTACAAAAGTCCCTGTTTGACCAGTAAAGAAGCAGGTACGTATGAAACAGTTTTAGTCGACTATAGTGTAGGCTGTCTAAAAATGACTAACAGGCAAGCCATCAAAGCAGCAGTCCCAAGCACTAGACGCGAGGGATTGATGCCCGCGTCTCAGTATCAAGACGCGTCGGCCCGAAGCCCGCGTCTCAGTAAACAGACGTGAAGGCCCAAAGCCCGCGTTTCAACATCAAGACGCATTGGTTCGACGCCCGCGTCTCAGCAGCAAGGCGCGTCGACTCGACGACCGCGTTTCAACATCAAGGCGCGTCGGCACAAAGCCCGCGTCTCAGCATCAAGGCGCGTCCGGCCCGAAGCCCGCGTCTCAGCATCAAGGCGCGTCCAGCCCGAAGCCCGCGTCTCAGTTGCAACCGCCCCGGATTGTGGGGTCAGTTACCGCACATATGGCGGGTAGTGGCCCCTCGTTCAGGCGCATTTTTAGGGGGCACGATCACCCCCTAAGACCCCTATAAATAGCCCTGTTGGCTATGAAGGTGGGGCGAGCAAATTAAATCAAAAGGGAAGGATTATTCTGGGCAAGAGAGAGAAGCCTGACACCAACAAGAGAGAGAAGACTCTTCAGCGAGCTTACTGAGTACTAGCCGCTCTTTGCCTACCTCCTCTTTGAGAGTTTTGGTAGACGGAGCTGAGTTACTCCCCTACCGGCCAAAGAGAAGACCCCCGACGGTCCAGGACGGTCATCTGGTCAACGGAGAACAAGATTCACTCTCCATCGCCACACGAAGAACCCAGCACTAAACAAAGGGAAGATTCATACATCCTCCCTCCCTTGTAGTCGGAGCATTAGCTTGTTGTAATCTTTCAATTGATTCAAGGAAATATTACACCTTCTTCTCCGCACCGAACAAGAGATGGCGACTCCGCTGGGGACTACATTCGTGACCGATGAGCACATCGTGGTGCAGGATGACGTTCTCCGTAAGGGGAAGATGGTCGAATCACTCGTCGTTGAGTTCGACCAGGCGAAGTACGAAGAGTTTCTCTCTTCTGGCTCCAAGAGCCCAAAGACCCGCGTCTGCCGCAGGGTCTCGAGTGGACAGCTTCCCGAAGCCCTATCTGTGGCTCTATCGGACGCTGCTGTCACCCACTGTGCTGCGTCCGACTCACGCGTCAACGCCTCCCCGAAGGCCCGCGTGACATCCAACGCCTCTGCTGCGATCAACCGCGACGCACAGAACCCACGCGCCAACGCCTCCCAGAAGGCCCGCGTGGTCCCCGACACAACTACTGCTGCGACCAACCGCGTCGCGCAGAAACCCCGCGTCAACGTCTCTCAAGAGACCCGCGTGGTGAACATCCCTGGTTCTTCAAACCAGGAAATTGTTGGCTTCTCTCCTCCTCCACGACGCAATCGGAATGCCGAGCGTCGACTGAGAAGACGCGCGCGTCAACACTCGGTCGGAACCGATGGTTTTCTGACTGGGGTTGGACGCGGCGTTCAATCTGATGCCTTGCCCGCACCCCGACCAGTGCGAGAGATCCGCGTTTGGCGACCCAAACGCGAGACTCCTCAAGTTGTGTCTGCCGAAGACCAACTTGCCAAACGCCAAAGCGAAGCTTCTGCGTCTCATCAAACGCAGGACGCATGCGCCCCCAGGCGTAGGGCCCAGCAGCCCACTATCTCCCAAGTTTCTCTGCTCCAACGCAGCAGACAACAGTGCGAGGACCGCGTCTCGTCTCAACAGAGACGCCAGACGCGCGTAACGCCTCAAGTCTCTCTGCTCCAACGCAGCAGACAACAACGCGAGAACCGCGTCTCGTCTCAACAGAGACGCCAGACGCGCGGAACGCAACAGCGTGACCACCGCGTTTCTGAGACCTGCGTTCAGACAGCGCAACACACGACTGCCCCCCGTCTTCGACGTTGTGAGGCCAGTCTATTTAATCCCCCTCCCACGGATTTGAGGGATTATTTGACAAGGAAAAGAAGTGCCAATCAGGCCACTTCTTCTTGCTGCTGTCAACAACTCATCCAGATGCTCTCTGGATGCCATTGCGAATCAGGCGTGCACCAGCCGTCTTTGATTAGACAGCTGACCCTGATTCCTCCGTCAGCCAAAAGAAGACGCTCCCACCGAAGGAGAACCTTCCCTGATGTCGAATACCCGGAGCTTACTGCATATATGACAAGCAGAAGCAGGGGAAAACAACCAATGGTCAATTCAGAGGGGTCAAACTCTGAGACAGAAGGGGTGTATCGACATACCCGTACCAGGACAGGGACCATCCCCCCAATTGACTATAATGCCTTATCCCGCGGCATTAGAATGGACGACTCTCACTCCGTAGTGATAGAGTCGCAAGATTCGAACTCTTCCGGTGAAAGGGGAGTTTTTGCCTACATGGCAGATGCTCCTGAGGATAAAGAAGACGCTCCTGAGGAGACAACTAAGCATCTAGTGCAGATGCAGAAGCACCAAATGCAAATACTCTCCTCTCAGCAGAGAACCATTGACGGTCTCAAGCACATGCTTGAGAAATTGCTCGAAGAGAGAGAGAGATCTCCTCCTAGAAGGCCAAGAGCAAGAAGGGGAAGGAGAGAAAGTCCACCCTCCGATCCTTCCGAAAGGACACGACGATCTACTCCAGATGTGTCCCAGCCTTCAGCGCATGCAGGAAGCAACCCGGACTCGGAGAAGGCTCAAGATCAAAGAATGAGCCTACTAGAGCAACGACTCAACGCCCTTGCCAGTCGTAAAGATCTCCAAGAAGCTGGAGTGGTCCGGCCATATCCAGCCGAGTGGGACTTAGTCCCGTACCCTCCCAGATTCAAGGCTCCAACTCTCCAAGCTTTCGACGGGAAGGGGTCACCCAACCAGCATATCTACTACTTTAAATCCCAAACTGGGAATGTGGTAGATAATGATGCCATCTTGGCACGCCTATTCATTGGCACCCTGAAAGGGTTGGCCTTTGAATGGTTTATGAAGCTCCCGGAAGGTTCAATCAAGAACTGGGGCGACTTGGAGAAGCTGTTTCTAACACGCTTCTTCGAGGATGATTCGGAGGTTACAATGCCTACCCTTTTAGCTACCAAGCAGCGAAAGGGAGAGTCCGTTAAGTCTTTCGTAGAAAGATTTCGGAACACGGCACTCCGATGTCCGAGCGGCATGACCCAGGCCACCCTGGTGGAAACATGTCGCCACAATCTCCAAACCTCGCTCCTTGCTCAGATAGGAGTAGCTGAAAGCCGCACCTGGAAACAACTAGTCCAGCAAGGTGAACAGGCTGAAGAGATTGTCGCCCGCGTCAAAGCGGAAGAAGGCAGGCCCAGGCCAGAAAGGTCAACGAGGCGTGCGCCAGACACATCCCTCCAAACCAAACGGAAGGATAACTTGGCGACGGAAACCAAATCTCCCACCAAGCCGCAACCAGGCAGAGCAAGTGGCTCTTCAAGCCAGCCACGCCCCAACAAGCAGTATTCCTTCAAGGAGGAACACGTCGATTCGCTCTTCAAACTACTCAACAAGAGCAATCGACTGAAGCTCCCTGAAATCAGGCGCCCGGAAGAAGTCGGCAAGACCGACAATCCCAACTACTGCCTGTACCATAGGATGCTCGGGCACCCTACCAGGAGCTGCTACATCTTCAAGGACGTCCTTCAAGCCCTGATTGACGCGGAGGTATTAAAACTCCGACCAGAGCAGAAGAAGATGACGGCCAACATGACGTCGATGCTCCACTTTGGGACACGACCCCCGATGCCCGTGGGAGTGATATCTGTCCCAAAAGGAGAATTGAGAGTGGTCAATACAGACCCTCATCAGCAGCAGGAGAAAGGCTTGGTACCCGTCCCTACACCTCAAGGGGAAATCATGTGGGTCCACCCTGACCTCGTCGACGAGCAACAATGGACGACTGTGACCAACAGGAAGTCCAAAGGCAAGGGGAAGGCATCATCTTGCCACGTGATCTGCGCTTCTTCCCGGGAAGCAGACGCTGATGTTCCTTCGCTGACCGACTCAGAAGAGGAAACAATAGTCCTGGCGGCAGAGCCCAACCAACCGACAGCAGGCACCCGTTCAGGGCAGGCGTACTTGAAGCAGTACGGCGAAAAGGCGGTGGTCCCTCCTCAACCAGCTGTAGAGCCAGCTCAGCCCTCCACAAAACCACCCGTGGAGAAACAGAAAGAAACTCGGTTTTCTCGGGTTCTTTCAAGAAGTGCAGCGGAAGGATCTTCGACACCTTCGACACCTTACCGCTTCGATGTGCTGGCTCAGTTAGCCAACATCCCAGCACGCATTACCTTGTATGAGCTCCTGAGGCTATCAAAGTCAACCAGAGAAGCTCTACAAGAAGCCCTGACAAACGCTGAGGCCTTTCTGACCCACGTACCGAGGGAGGAAGATGTAGAAGATTGCCTCCACACCTCCCCAAATGCTCCCTGCATCTCCTTCACAAAAGATGACATGCAGGTTAAAGGGAAGCATGACCGACCCCTATACTTTACAGGGTATATCGGGTCATCCGAGGTGAACCGCGTTCAAGTAGACCCTGGGTCCGCACTAAGCATCATACCTCGCCGGGTCATGCAATTTCTGGGCATTCCTACCCATCGTCTGAGCCCTACCCAGACGACTATTTATGGGTTTAATGCCAACAGCTCCCGCCCGATGGGGAAGATCAAGCTCAAATGCCGGATCGGGAGCCTCAAATCGGAAGTGACGTGTTATGTCATTGACGCTGACACTTCCTACAATCTGTTGCTGGGACGACCATGGATTCACCAAAATTCCATTGTTCCCTCCACTCTCCATCAAGTCATGAAATACATTGACGAGAGCGGACAGGTTCGAACGTTGATTGCCGAAAGGCATCCGTTCAAAGGGGTCGAAAATTATTTCACGGATTCCCTCTTATATGAGGAGAATAATGGAACCCCGCAACCAGAGGAGCCAGACTCTGGTAATGAAGCTGACGTCGAGCCTGAGGAAGAAGAGTGCCTGTGGGAGCTAGAACCACTTGTAAAGAGCACTAATAAGCTCGATGTTGATACCGCCGACGATACAGGCGGTTGGTATATTAATGAAGATTTAGATTTCGCGTACTTTCTTGCGTATGAGTCTGATTCAGTACCGTCGGATACTAGCACCGACGTAGACGAGGATGTATGGTCGGCAATGGATGCCTTGACATCATTGCATGTACCAATAAAATCATCCTTCGGGACGTACCAGGATGATGGTGACGCACAAAGGTCTGTATTCCTGGTTCCAGCCAGACGAAAAGGCCAGAAACCAATCCTCTTTGGACGAATTTCGTCTGAACCAGCACCCTATGAAGAATCAGAAGGTGAAGAGGAGCCCCCGCAGTTCAATCACTATGAACCGAGAACGCTCAAGATGATGAAGCGTATGGGATACGATCTAGCCAATGGACCCGGATTGAACTTCGGCAAAGGAAGGAGATCGTTGCTTCGATCTTTTGTGCCGAAAGGGAAAGCACCTGATTATTATCATCAGACCCGCAGGGGGTTGGGCTATGTATCAACTCCAGTGCCATCAGCCTCTGATTCGGAGAGACTGTCAGGCCACGACCACTCATCAGGCACGTCATCGTGGGAATCGGATGTCAGTGTCGGCAACATCTTCAAAGAACTTTCAATAAATATGGTTTCAACAAGCCATCTGGAAGATGAAGATGAAGAAATGATCCAGTCAGATACAGACCCTTGGATCAAACATTTGAATGCTCTTTGGGATATCCGCTTTGAACAGCGTGAGCCACCCACAGAAGACAAGGTTGTTCAGATCAATCTGGGGGATGAGGCTAATCCTAAGCCCATCTTCATAAGTGACGGCCTGTCACCTTCAGAGAAGAAGGATCTAATATCTCTTATACAAGAGTATATAGACGTCTTCGCCTGGAACTACGAGGATATGCCTGGACTTGATCCTCAAGTGGCTATGCATCGCCTCAACATCAATCCGGACTTGAAGCCTGTCAAACAACAGCAGCGACGGTTTCGTCCGGAAATAATGGAGGCAATCCAATTAGAAGTCAAAAAGCTCATTGACTCTGGCTTCATCAGGGAAGAACAACATCCCGACTGGGTAGCTAACATCGTCCCCGTTGCTAAGAAGAACGGAAAGATCCGGATCTGCATCGACTTCCGCGATCTAAACGAGGCCTGCCCCAAAGACGAATTCCCATTACCAATCACAGATGTCATGATTGACAATACCTGCGGATTCGAGCGAATGTCCTTTATGGACGGATTCTCGGGATACAATCAAATCAAGATGTACCCCGACGACGAAAAGCACACCTCCTTCAGGACACCTCTAGGAGTATACTGCTACACCGTCATGCCCTTCGGACTAAAAAATGCAGGGGCGACATACCAAAGGGCTATGAATGCCATTTTCCACCAGCAGATACGCAAGACGGTGGAGTGCTATGTTGATGACATCGCGGTGAAAAGCCGCACTAAAGGGGATCACATAGCGGACCTAAAAGCGGTCTTTGACATCATGCGGGCTCATCAATTGAAGATGAATCCTACCAAGTCCTTCCTGGGGGTAGCCAGCGGAAAATTCCTAGGGTTTGTTGTAACCTCTACCGGAATTCACTTGGATCCAGAGAAGGTTCGCGCCATTCAGGAAATGCAACCTCCAAGAAGCCTTAGGGAGCTCAGAGGATTGCAGGGACGACTGGCGTACATCCGCAGATTTATTTCAAATCTCTCCGGAAGATGCCAACCCTTCGCCAAGCTGATGAAGAAGGGCGTTTCGTTCATATGGGACGATGCTTGCCAACAAGCATTCGAGGAGATCAAACGATACCTCACCCAACCACCAGTCCTTGCAGCTCCGGTATCCGGAAAGCCCTTCCTGGTGTACGTCCGATCGATGGATCATTCTTTGGGAGCTCTACTAGCTCAGAATGATGACCAAGGACGAGAACGAGCAATCTACTACCTCAGTAGAACAATGATCGGGGCCGAACATCGGTACAACCCGATCGAGAAGGAGTGTTTGGCCTTGGTGTTCGCTATTCAGAAAATGCGACACTATCTGGTAGGCCAAACCATAAATGTCATATCAAAAGTCAACCCCCTGAGGTTACTCATGACAAAGCCTTCGTCATTGAATGGCCGGCTGGCGAAATGGGCCATATTGCTCTCCCAATATGAGATGCACTTCCTGCCACAGAAGGCCATTAAAGGACAAGCGGTGGCGGACTTCTTAGCTGAACACCCGGATCCGAGGGCAGCCAAACTTTATGAGGATCTCCCAGATGAGGGTCGCCGTATGCCTAACCCAGACATCGTTTGAAGGACAAGTATGGCAACTTTTCTTCGATGGTGCATCAAGGGCAAGCCCCAAGGGACACACAGTAGCGGGGGTAGGAGTAGTACTCGTCTCCCCACAAAACTACGTGATCCCCCGAGCTATCTCGTTAACCGAGCCCTGTTCCAACAATGTGGCGGAATACAACGCCCTCCTGATTGGGATGCAATTCGCCGATGAGATTGGCGTTAAAAATCTCGAGGCATACGGTGACTCCAAACTCATCGTCAGCCAAGTTCGCGGAGAGTATGAGGTCAGACATGAAGATCTAGTACCCTACTACAACACGACAATCCACATGGCGGAGAAGTTTTCAAACTTCTACATTGACCATGTGCCGCGAAGCCAAAATGCGCATGCAGATGCCCTCGCATCTCTCGCAGCTTCCCTAGCTCTCCCAGCTGGAGCAATGGAGAAAGTATTCGTCTATAGCCACGACTTATACTGTCCGAAAAGTCCCCTCGGAGACTACCAGAGGTCAACGGGAGATCGTCGCGGTAAGGAAACACTTGAAGTGTCAACCGATCCAGAACTTAAAGACTGGCGATTCCCCTACATTGATTTTGTCTTGTACGGCATCTTGCCCGAAGACACCAGGGAGGCGGCTGCCATCCGAAGGAAAGCCTCCAAATTCTACTACAATGCGATTTCGCGAACATTGTATCGTCGATCGCATGACGGGATCCTGCTCCGGTGCCTCTCATCAAAAGAAGCCCGTGAAGTGTTGAAAGAAGCCCACGATGGTATTTGTGGAGCTCATCAACCTGGCCCGAAGCTGGCAAACCGACTCCAAAGATTGGGTTACTATTGGCCCAAGATGATTGTCGACGCCATCTCCCTCGCTAAGAGATGTCACGCCTGTCAAATACATGGCGATTTCATCCATCAAGCACCAGGGTATCTCCACTCTACGACCTCTACTTGGCCGTTCGAAATGTGGGGGATGGACGTGGTTGGCCCCATCAGCCCACCATCGTCGAAAGGACATCGGTTCATTCTAGCAATAACTGATTACTTCTCCAAGTGGGCCGAAGCTGTTCCTCTAAAAGAGGTAAAATCGTCTAACGTGATCAAGTTCGTGAAACATCACGTTATCTATCGCTTCGGTGTGCCTCGGCGGATCGTCCATGACAATGGACCCCAGTTCATCAGCCAGGCTTTCCAGAGATTCTGTGCCAAGTTCAGAATCCAGAGTGTGTCTTCAACGGCATACTATCCTCCCGCCAACGGCCTCGCGGAAGCTTTCAATAAGACTATTGGCAAGCTTCTTAAGAAATTCGTCTCGAAAAGTCAACGAGACTGGGACGATAAGCTGGGTGAATGCTTATGGGCATATCGCACGACCGTGCGAACCCCAACTAAAGCCACGCCATTTTCCTTGGTGTACGGATGTGAAGCTGTCCTCCCACTGGAAATCCAAATTCCATCTCTACGCGTCGCCCTGACCGCCGAGATGACAACAGAGGAGAAGCATCGACAGCGACTCCAAGAACTGGAGGCCTTAGACGACAAGCGTCTGCAGGCCCAGCAGCAGATCGAGCTTTATCAAGCTCGCATCACCAGAGCCTTCAACAAGAAAGTCAAGACGCGAACTTTCAAGAAAGGCGACCTTGTCTTAGCCGTCCGGAGACCCATGGTCATGACGCACAAGACGAAGGAAAAATTTCAACCCAAATGGGAAGGACCATTTGTAGTAGAGTCGGTCTACTCGAATGGATCGTATCGTCTCATAACCTCTAATGGCGATACACTCATGATGCCAATCAATGGCAAATTCCTGAAGAAATACTATCCCTAGATGGTGTTCTTCTGTTGATCAAGTTAAAATTACACCTCTGATCAAAAACATCCGACGCCTTCGACGGCTAAGGATAGAGGAAAAGGTTGGCATCTAAGCCCAACATAAATTCTCGACAACTCATCATGCTGAGGGGAATAGCATGGCTAGCCCAACTCAAACGGTAGTTGGTAAAGGCACATCAAATCCGTTGAGAGCTGAGGGTTTGCTAAAAATCCTGCCGATCAAGTTAATACCACACCTCTGATCAAAAAACATCCAACGCCTTCGACGGCTAAGGATAGAGGAAAAGGTTGGCATCTAAGCCCAACATAAGTCCTCGACAACTCATCATGCTGAGGGGAATAGCATGGCTAGCCCAACTCAAACGGTAGTTGGTAAAGGCACCTCAAATCCGTTGATAGCTGAGGGTTTGCTAAAAATCCTAAGTGGCCCTGATTCCACTCTCTCCTCCAAAATCTCTTACCAATTCTCATCCATAGAATGGTAGGACCACAAAATACAAACATTACTACGTTAAACACTATACCTCTGGTAATGAATACTCCTTGTCGAGTACAAGCCCCGCTTGTTACCTCTACATAGAGCAGCAAACTTCAAAATTGCCAAGTTAACACTATACCTCTGGCATTTCAAATTCCACTTGTCAATTCTCATCAATAGAATGACAGGTCCTCAAATTGCTCCTATCAAGAGCCAATTCTTGTCAAGTTAATATCACAACTTTGACAAACTACTGTTTAAGTTAACATTACACCTCTAAGCAGTATATCAGGTGCCCGTCAAGTTAATATTACACCTCTGACAGCCACCTTTCCTCGACTTCTTCAAGCCGAGACGAACGATGCCAAGTTAACAATACACTTCTAGCATCCGAGTCATTGCTAAGTTCAACAATACACCTATGGCTATGACCTTTCCTCGACTTCCTTCAAGCCGAGACGAACGATGCCAAGTTAACAATACACTTCTAGCATCCGAGTCATTGCTAAGTTCAACAATACACCTATGGCTATGACCTTTCCTCGACTTCTTCAAGCCGAGACGACTAATGCCAAGTTCAACATTACACCTCTAGCATTACCCTCACTGTTAAGTTAAATATCACACCTATGACAGTGACACCCTCGGTTTTCCCAAATAAAACTGAGATGTTGATGAGTTAAGTTAATATCACACCTCTAACTCATGTCCTTGTCAAGTTAACATTACACTTCTGACAAGACTATTTCCAACCCGTTAAGTTAATATCACACCTCTAACGGTAAGGACTTCCCTAGATTCCCCCGCGAGTCTAGTTTCATTTGATATTTTCCCCAACAGAATATCGAATTCATTTTGGAGGCATTGTTGGTTAACATTACACCAATAAACAATGTTTCCATCAACATCCCCAGCTGATCTGAAATCAAGTTAAGCACAAATCCTTGATAAAAGTTCATCTTTCCTGGGGGTACGAACTCCACCTGTCACTTTCTTCCACAAAATGGCAGGTCCACCAAAAATCACCTCTGTCAAGTTAAGCTTACACCTCTGACAGTGTCATGAAAGTTCTTGGAACAAGATCTTTCCTCAATACTTTTGACTTATTAAGATTATGATTATAATTTTGATAAAGATCAAAAGACTTCATTGCTCCTACATGTCCAACCAAAGGCAAAGAGTTCGAGACAAAAGAAGTAAAAAGGAGGGTGTCACTTTTATTTATATCCAAAAATATGAAAGTGATACAAAAACGCTCTCTTATACAAATAAGATTGAGCGTTTCAAAAAAAGGAGGAGAAGGCTAAAAATCTCGATCTGGTAGGGAACGGATGTGCTCCCTGAGACGATGCATCTCATGCTGACGTGCCTTCTCAGCCTCCATCATAGCTTGGACCCGCAGTTCCTCTTCAGATAAGCAGGGTTTTTCAGCTAGCTGGGCTCGCAGAGTCTCCAACCTGGAGAGATGAACGGATTGGCTCTCTTCAGCCCGTGCCCTTGCAGCCTGCTGCTTCTCTAGCTTTTTCTGGAGGGCGACGAGCTTCTCTTCATTGACAGCTAGCATGGCTTTGGCCTTAGCGATGGCAGCCCGAGCATTGGTAATAGCAAGCTCTGTGTTCCGCATGACAAGCTCAGTTTCCCCTGAATCTTCAATCAGCTTTTGACATTCAGCCTGGGAACGCTCAAGGTTGCTGACCTCTTCGGCAATTTGTACTTCCACCTCCTGTCGCTCTTGCCTTTGGGCAGAAAGGAGGCTATTCAGGATGACTTGGGTTTCGTGGAGGGAGTCAGCTTCGTCTAAAGACTTCAGCTCTTTCAGGTCACTCTCCAATTGATCCACCACCCGCATACATGCCTGAGCAAGAGGAAGGCCCCCGACTAGTTCGATGTTCTCGGCCACATTCCCGAGAAATCTCCGGGCAAAGTCAAAAGAACGACGCCCAGAAAGGATAAAGTCGATGCACGATCGCATCGCCTCGAAGAACTGCCGCACCGTACTGCGCGTCAGGAAGTCCATGCTGTCATCACCCGGAGCGCTCCCCGACCCCCTTTCTATCTCGAAAGAGGGGGTGTAGGCCGGCTCTTTTTGCACAGAAGTCATACTGACTGTCGATACGGCAAGAGCGGAACCAGCCACTGGTGCTTCCGGAGGTGCTATCCCTGCGGGAACTTCCGCGACCAATGATGGAGTGGCAAGCACGATTTCCTCAGAAGCTTCATTTGAAACTTGAGCTGTGCAATCTCCTGGGAGTGGACCTGCCATCGGACCCTCCACCCGAGCCTTCTTGACCTCAGTAGTGGCTTCCTCCTCTGGTAGAGTGGAAGGCTCCCCAGTATCAGCAGCTGCCCCCTCTGAGGGCATCTCAGCAGCTGAGGCCTCAATTCCCTGTGGCCGAGTCAACTCTCCCACCATCTCCTCAATATGCGAGGAGGTTGTAGCCTCGGCATCTCCGGTTGGCCCTGCAATATAAAATGAAGAATGTCAAGACATCTTCTTCAACATGCAAAGAGAAAATTGGACAGGAGGGGGAAAGGGTACCTTTAACAGGGATAGCCGCCACTGACGGTGCAGACGATGGCTCGCCTCCATACATTTCCTCCTCTGAGATATGGAAGAACTTGCTTTGATCAGGAGGAGCGGGTTCCTCGCTATAGTCGACTTCGTCCTCAAAGAGGCTTTCCCCTGAGAACGAAGAAGACGACAGCTCAGGAAGCTCCGTAATCGGAGCCTTGCCTCCAATCACCCCAGTAGTAGGACTAGGGTTGACGGCCCTGGAACTAGAGATGAAGACGCCTGGAGACCCCAACTGCTGTGCCTCATCTCTCCCTTCATGAGCAGAAGGAGGTTTGAGCTGAGCTGAGATTTCCGGAAGTTCAACATCTTCATCGCCCATTATGTCAATCTCTGGGGATTCGGCATCAGCAGCAATAACGGGTTGTTCGATGAACTCCCCTTCCTCCACAGCCTCGCGGTGCGACTTAGGAGCACGAACTAAAGGGGGGAAATCCTCCTCCGGAGGTTCCTCAACTCTGACGACGTCTTCAGGAGGAGCCTCAACTCCGGCAGAGATAGCTCCGGATTGAGAGACTTCAGCCGCCAAGTCCCTCCTAACCTTCTTCGGGGCAGGCTCAATAACAGAAGTGGGGCGGTGAGGACGCTTACTCACCACCTGCTTACATCTCTTCGTCCGCGGCTCCTCCCTCGTCGCTCGTGGCTCCGTCCTCGTTACTGGTGGCTCCGCCCTCGCCGCTCGTGGCTCTGCCCTTGGCAGTTGTGGCTTTGTAGCTTGTGGCTCTCTTTTCGTCTTCCTCTCGACCTCCTTCCGGGCTTTCAGGTACTGTTCTACGAGTCTCGTTGGCTTAGCGGAATCCTTCCTTGCCTCGAGACTTGCATTGATGCTCTCGATACATGAAAACGCCGGAAGAAAGTCTGGTGTCTGGACGGCTTGGGAGTACCAAGTACAATAGCTTAGACTCATCTGGCACTTGGGCGCTTCGAGAGGTAGACGGAAGGTTGTCCCTGTCCCTCCAGCCACACTATAATACCAGGCCCGAGCACCCTCGAACAAGTTCCCTTCGAAGGCGAGCTGAGCATTGGGGTTCCCGATATAGAGCTGGTCATAACCGAACTGTCGGGCGAAGCGATTCGGCATGTATGGCTCAATGGTGCATGACGTCCCTTGTCGAAAAAGCATGTACCCGGGCCGAATATTAAGCAACCACCAGAAGGCTCCCTGGGATAACCTCGAGAAATCATCTGGGCCGGCGGAATCGACAAGTAGATCGCCGTAGGATGCATCAGGGATCTGGGGGAGGCAACGATTGAGCTGATAGTTTGCCGGGGCTGAAAGACGCTTCCGGATGTAATATATGTAAGGATCCTGCCACCTCGAACCCTCCAATCGCTGTATGAAGGGGACGGAGTCCTCCTTCCAACGCACCGCCGTCATCAAAGAGGGGCAGTGCATCACATACCAGGCCATAAGGTATGTGTAAGGCAGCTCGACCCGAGGATTGGGATGCTTCACCATTGGATTCCCCTCTGAGTCCGTGAGCGGCTTTCCTTCGGAATCCACAGTTTTTGGGGGCTCACAAAAGCTTTTAGCCAGCGCCCGCAGCCCGCTCTGAATACCAGCCACCACGGTCGGGAGAAGAGCTATAGGGTTGCCATGGGCCAGAAGCACCGCCGGGTACACCACGTCGGCAACTATAACTTCATGTGGCAGCGTGGGCACCACACAATGCTTTAGCCACAGCATCAGAAAACCTGCCAGCAGCGCCCGATCGGAGATAGGAGTCCGGGCTTGATGGTGGAAGCTTTCGAAAACCAAGTCGGGGTCGAAACCATCTTCGTTCGATTCTGTGGTGTAGAACTTCTCAGAAGCCTGGTCAATCCGGTCTTCAATCTCCCTATCAGAGCTGGGAGCCAGTCGGGTGATCAAGTGGTCTTTGGTGTTCACATTGTTGAACAAATAACTGGCCCAAGACAGGTACTTGACCCCCTGCGACCGCCATTTGGTGAGCTGACCGCAGATATGGAAGTGACATAGCACTTCCCAGTAGGTCTCGTATATCAGGGGAAACTCCTCCTTCACGTGGCGAAGCTCCACAGCGGTAGGGACATATTCTTCATAGGGCATGTCCCCTGTTACCAGTCCTGAGACCTCGTGCAGCTCGTGTAGGGCAAGGCCCATCTCCCCGACTGGAGTAAAGAACGTCCCCGTCAAAAGATTGTAACGCTCTAAGATCCCAAAGAAGTTCTGAGAACTTTGAGGGATCCCCCACTGTACAGCCCTGACCGCTGGGTACAGTCCTATGCGCCTCAGCAAATCCCCGAGCTCGGTAAGGACAAAGCCAACCATTCTGCCCCACCAGTAATGTTCCGTGGAACGGATCCACCCATACGCACGGAACGCCACCGGATAATCGCCCTCCGCTGCCATGAATGCGTTGAGGAAGGTGGTGCCAATGTGCGGTATCTCTCCAGACGGGATCTCCCTCTTGCGCGACCCAGGGAAAAGACCGATAACAGACCCGTCGTGGCTGTCATGACGGTGCACTTGGTAGTGGGAGCCCAGATCGCCAAGAGTAACCTCAGGAGCATATCGAGCAAGGTCAAATTCCATCTTCCGCGGGACGGACATATGCTGGAAATAGAACATAGGGTACATCCTCTCCATGGCCGGGAGAAAGAACCTTCTGCCCCCTATTTGACGGAGCCAAGTGTAAGTCCCTTCGTACACGCGATGGCCGCCATCATGGATACGATCCCCGAAGAAGAAGGCGGGCTTCTCCAGCTTGATGCCATCATCCGTAGTGAATGCTGCATCGGTCATAAGCACTCGAAGGGTCCTCATATCGACATTCGAGAGTTTCTTCTCACGAGCCGGAGACTGGTCAGCAGTCACAGGAACAGTCCTTTGTAGCACGAAGGTCAAGTTCCGGTCAGCACCACCTACATGCCCAAAATGGCGTATCTTGGGGAGTGAAGTATCAGGTTGCGGCGCTGCAAAAAGATAAAAACACTTAAGTCAGATGCTTTACCAAAAGCAAGGAGAAATACTAAGTGTTCATAGTCTAAACGCAGAAGAGATACTGGACACAGGAATTATCAGATCCGCGTCCAGACCTGCGAATCTGCGTCCAAACGCAGAAGAGACGCTGGACGCAGGAATTATCAAAGCCGCGTCCAGACCTGCAAATCTGCGTCAGGAAGCACAGAGCGCAAGGATTGAAGCCACGTTCTGTAAACCAATACTTATGAAATTCCAAGTACGTGGACTCAGACGCCGGATTCATCAGAATCGGCAGCTGATGGCACAGAACGCAAGGATCAAATCCGCGTTCTGCAAACCAAGACTTGTGGAATTTCAAAGCACTTGGACTCAGACGCCAGATTCATCAAATCGGCGCCTGATGATACAGAACACGAAGATCAAATCTGCGTTCTGCAAACTGCGTCCAGAGACCTTCACAATTAGAAATATTCTAAGTGAAGGACTCGAAGTGCGTCCCGGTTATCATCCCAAAGACTGCGTCTGGGAATCAAACACGTTTTTAATGTGTTAAAGTTCTTAAGGGTTCATGCCTAGAGGGCATACTACCTTGGAGACCTTGGAGGACGACGCCCTGCGCAGAAGAAGAACTGCCCCTCCGGGCCTCAGTAGTGGTCGCCTTTGAGGAAGAAGCGGTCGGCTTGGTCTTTGGTGCCATGGCGAACTTGGTCTGAGATTAAACAGAGGAACAGGGAGGAGAATATGTTTTTCTAAAGTTCTTAGCAAGCGCGAGAAGAAGAAGAGTCTCTCCAAACTGCTGCCTTTTATAGGCACAGGGATTCGCAGAGATACGCGGCGCGTGACCCAAGGGACGCTGTAGCGAATCGTCGCTTGACGCGTGTGGCAAAATCATTTCTGGTGGCAACCCCGCCGCGAGTCAGAAGTTGACACGTGGAGCAGTTCATTTAATGAACCGGGAGATCCGCGCGCCAAAAAGAAAGATTTCACCGTTTCCCCAGGCCAGCTGGCGGCGTAATCATGACATAGCATAAAGTTCGCGCCCAGAAAACGCACCTCTTCAATGGACATGCCCCGTCAGCATCTCCAAGAATGCGTTCGGAAGATTGCGCCCTTCTAAGGAGTTCGCGTCTTTACAGCCTGGCCGAACATCGCGTCTACCTTATGGAAGCTGCGTCTTCAAAGTGGCTTCTGCTTTTCAAAAAAAAAAGGGAACCTGCGTTCAGTTCCCTGCGTCTGCAAAACAGTTCAGTACACTTGTGCGGACAGACAACCAACCACTCCCGGCCAAAAGCGCACCCGTGACAGACTAAACGCAATCGGAGAGGTCTAGACTGTGTATCTAGACACTCAACGCGATCAACTCTGATGGCTTCAAAGAGTTCAACAGTACACTCACGAAGGCCAATTCCAGATAAGGTCCAATCCGAAGCATCAACAGTCTAGTCACAAAAGCGAACGCGGCTTAAGTCCAAAGTATTCCGAAATCCGTCCCATTTAACTGCGGAATATCGGAAACTTTGGAGGGGGTTCTGTAGGCTGTCTAAAAATGACTAACAGGCAAGCCATCAAAGCAGCAGTCCCAAGCACTAGACGCGAGGGATTGATGCCCGCGTCTCAGTATCAAGACGCGTCGGCCCGAAGCCCGCGTCTCAGTAAACAGACGTGAAGGCCCAAAGCCCGCGTTTCAACATCAAGACGCATTGGTTCGACGCCCGCGTCTCAGCAGCAAGGCGCGTCGACTCGACGACCGCGTTTCAACATCAAGGCGCGTCGGCACAAAGCCCGCGTCTCAGCATCAAGGCGCGTCCGGCCCGAAGCCCGCGTCTCAGCATCAAGGCGCGTCCAGCCCGAAGCCCGCGTCTCAGTTGCAACCGCCCCGGATTGTGGGGTCAGTTACCGCACATATGGCGGGTAGTGGCCCCTCGTTCAGGCGCATTTTTAGGGGGCACGATCACCCCCTAAGACCCCTATAAATAGCCCTGTTGGCTATGAAGGTGGGGCGAGCAAATTAAATCAAAAGGGAAGGATTATTCTGGGCAAGAGAGAGAGAAGCCTGACACCAACAAGAGAGAGAAGACTCTTCAGCGAGCTTACTGAGTACTAGCCGCTCTTTGCCTACCTCCTCTTTGAGAGTTTTGGTAGACGGAGCTGAGTTACTCCCCTACCGGCCAAAGAGAAGACCCCCGACGGTCCAGGACGGTCATCTGGTCAACGGAGAACAAGATTCACTCTCCATCGCCACACGAAGAACCCAGCACTAAACAAAGGGAAGATTCATACATCCTCCCTCCCTTGTAGTCGGAGCATTAGCTTGTTGTAATCTTTCAATTGATTCAAGGAAATATTACACCTTCTTCTCCGCACCGAACATATAGTTTAAGAGTTAGTCGACTTACAGTCAGTATTAGTCGACTATAAGAGTGGCCTAGTCGACTAGTAAGGCATTATTCTGTGTTCTGTTTTGGTTCATGGTGGATTTTGAGATCCAATAAAAATAGTATATCTATACTCATGTCAACTGGATGACTTAACCATGTATGTCTACCTGCTAAGTGCATTTAAATATCGTTTTACTCACTGAGCCGTCAAGCTCACTCTATTCTAACTCCAACTACAGGTTTGGAAAAAGGCAAGGGTCCTGCTTAAGGGCAGTGGCGCGGACATTTTCACCGGTACCTCAGCAGTAGGAGTTACTTTTGTTAGATACATATGGTTTTGTATAAGCATGCTTATGTTTAGCTGTGTTTCAACCGTGGCATGTAAATATTAAAGAACTTGGTGTTGGACTATTCTTGTATGAACATATGTATTGAGATGATAATGAAGACTGTATTCTTATGGATTATAGAACTATAGATGTTAGTATGATAAGTCTCAAATAGATCATACATGTTATCTGATGTATGTGTTGAAGTATTTTTATACTGATGGGCCCCATGCTTGGATTATACGAGATGATTATGTTAAATGGAAAATTTTTAACTGGGACCGTTACAAGATCTATGAGAATTTGCTCCACCATAAGAGTAACGATCTGGATTACCTTATTGTACGCCTAGTCCCAATCTCCCTTTGGGGTAAAAGTGAACATCCGAGCTTGAATTCATCATAGTCTCCGATTGTTCCACAACCACCACTCTTAAAGTCAAGGATAACTGCAATTCACCAACTGTAACATCTGAATTCCACAACATATATACATTGTCGACACATTCGGCTTGAGACATCGCATGGGTCTTTTTGAAAACTTTCATAAGATCCACCTTTCGAACTGAAACAAAACCCTTCTGTATGTAGGGCTCCAAGAGAGATGAGATTGTACCTTGATTCGAGAATATGGAGAACGCCTTGAAGAGTAGTAATGCATCCATCATGAGACCAAAACTGGATTGTTCCTTTGCCAATCACCTTGCTTGTAGCGAAATTTTTCATGAAGACTTCTCCCCCTTGAATCGAAGTGTATGAAGAGAACATCTTCCTATAGGAACTGATATACTGCGAACATCCAGAATATATGACCCATGTATCTTTTGTTATCAACTGTTCTGTCGGTAACAGATAGAACGTTGCTCTGTTCTTCATCTCCTTCAACCAGTTCAGTAACATTAGCATCTGGTTGTTTCTTCTTTCGAAGCCAATACTCAGATCTAATGTGCCCCTTTTTGTGACAATAGTTACACGTAAAATTTTTGTTTTTTGAGTTACTCGTGGAACTTTCATTATTACACTTCCTCTTAAATAATAAACTTGCCCGGAATCATCATGATGAGACTCACCCGTCAACTGGGTGTCAATTCTGTCCTTATTGAGTAGATGCTCCTTGACCTCATTGACCTTGATTGTTGACTTGCCTCCATAGATGATAGCTTCCCTAAAGCTCTTATATGAAGAAGGTAAAGAACACAATAATAGAAGTGCTTGATCCTCATGTTCTATCTTAACCTCTATCTTATCTATATCATTGATAATAGAGAAAAATTCTGCAATGTGAGACTTGATAAGTGTACCTTCATGCATGCGAAGAAGAAAGAGACGCTACTTCAGAATCAACCGATTCGCCAACGACTTCTTTAGATAGTGATCCTGAAGTTGCACCCATAACGAGGATATTATTTTCTCGGTAGAAAACTCATCCAACACTTCGTCCACTGAGGAAAGCTGAATAGCTGTCAAGGCTTTCTCATTCAACTCCTGCAAAGTTTCTTTCTTCATGTCTTGAGGCTTTTTCTCCCTTCTGAGTAATGCTTTCTTCAACCCGCTCTGGGTAAGGTTGGCGTTCATCCTAATCTGCCACCTGCTGAAATTGATAACGCCATCGAACTTTTAAATATCGAACTTGATTGCAGACATCTTCAAGTTACCTTGCTCTGATACCAATTGTTGGGAAACAATCTGTATGCTCTGATACTAATTATTGGGATTTCAGGAGAGGACGCCTCCACGATCGTATCGACTAGGGCGACGCAGCAGATACAAACCATAAGATCTACTAAGACAACTTAAAGAAGAGAAGAAGAAGATATCCTAAAGTAGATAGAAAGCCAACACACAATATAACATGGTTCCACCGATCAAATAGATCGTTTGTATGTCCACAGGAGAAGGGAAGAAACTTCATTAAAACTTTAAGGGAGTACAATCAGAATTACTTGCACCTCACGCTGAGAAGTTACAAGCATTTGATGGCCACCAAGAACAGCAAACCCTTGTGGCTAAGCTTCTCTCATGAATTTCTCACCGAGATGAATTACACTCTTAGGAATTACAAATTCATAAGATTCTCTTAGAATACTTTGAAGGCCACCCCTAAGGGGTATTTATAGACCATAAAGCTCTTTTAATCCTAAACAAACTCTTTCAATCAGAATAAAAGAAACTTGAATCTAACTCGGACTCAAAACACCTTCAATCAGAATAAAGGAAACTTGAATCCAATTCGGACTCAAAACAGATCCAGAAAAGAAAACTGCCAAATCTGACATTAATCAACCTTCATGACGTATTCATGTCATAATCTTAACAGTTAGTATGTTAGTAAACGCTCCCCCACACCTATCTCATGCATTGTCCTTAATGCATAAAATAAAATGTAAAAAGATACACCTATAGAAATATTTAGGTTTATTCCCTCTAGCTCGTCTTTCATCATTCGAATGTGTCCTCTTTAGTGATGAAATTAGAGAGGTCAATCTTTTGTCATTTTAGCTCTTATCCTCTCCAACTTGTTCATCACTTTCCTTCCTCCTTCTCTTTTTCTCTCCACCGCTCTTTACAAATTCATCCTCGTTATTACACAATATTATTGGTGCAACATGAATACCAAGAAATATGAGCTCATCCTCATACATCTGCTAAAAACTTGAATAAACTATATCTTTTGGAGGTATGTAACTAACCAAGGCATCTCTAATCGAATCATCCAAACGGTTAAGTTCATCTTTAAAAAGGTTTTCAAAACTTTAGTCAATTTCAGGTTCCTGATAATTGCACCCAATTATAGGATAGGATGTAAAAGATGATAGAGTGGGGGTGGAGATAGTCATGATAATTTGAAAAAAAGGTTGATAGATGGAAAGATGGTCTTGGCCTATCAAATGAATTGTAAGCAAATGAATTTAGATAGACCATGGGGAATTTTTTTTTTATGATTTTCACACAAACTGTAATACCCCGTTCCCGGAATACGTACTTAGTTGCGTATTCAGATTTTTGGTCATATTTTTTCGATTTGTTTCCTGTATTTATTCTGTATTATGAATTCCTTATATGATCGTTTTGTCTTGGATTTGAATTCGTGGATTCGGAGTCAGCCCTAGTCTGAACCGAAGGCCCGATCCTAGAGTATTACTCGATTTAGACATTCTGATAATTAGAATTGACCGATTTTAGTTTTAAATATCATTTTCCAATATTATATATTTTCTATGATTTTCTAGATTTTTCTGGAATTAAAATGAAAGTCTTCAAAACCGGTGTCGGCCAGTGCCGCTGACCGATTTCTAGATTTTTAATTCTCAAACAGTTTGGAATTTCTAGATGGTCCTTTAGGCTTTATTCCTTAGAATCATATTTTCTACCTACATTCTTTTTCTGAGGATTTTATGATTTTATGAAAATTCCATCGGAGTCGGTAGGTAACTGGTTCCGGGATTTTTAGTTTTAAAACTATAAAGTATTTCTCAAAACGGATTTCACTATAATTCTTAATATAATATTCTTGATTTTTGATAATTATTTCGGGTCGTTCCGAGATACTTGAATTTCGGACGATTCCGGTATTTTTCCCGAAAGATTTCCGCATCCGCAACTGAATCCCGGGAATCCGCCACTTCCATTATTTTCATCTTCTTTCCCAAGAAAATATCTTCTCATTATAATTTCTTTTCCATTTTTCCTTTTCCTTTATTTCTTTCCTTCCTCCACAAGCCTAACTTTTCCTATTTTCCAAAATCCCAAAATTCCTTTTTCTTCCACCAACTTCCACCAAGATATCTCCACCACAAATATCTCTTTCTCTCTCTCTTCCATGGCCGGCCAAGTGTGGCCAAAGGAGACACCTCACCTCCCATTTTTGCAATTAAGCCCCTCTCTTCTATCATATTTGCACCTCCTTCACAAAAGTCAAAACCTATAAATACTTTTCCTCTCCTTTCTTTATTCATTCTCACTTCAACTTTCTCTTTCTTCTCTTCTCTTCTCTTCTCTTCACCAAAACCCTAACCTCCATCTCCCCCTTCATCTCCACCACCACAACTACTCCAACCTCTTCCCTTCATCTTCCTCCTCCTTCATCTCCATGGGAAACACCACCAAGGTCATCAACTCTACCAAAACCCCAACTTCTTCTTCATCATCAACTTCCATCACTACCACCATCACTCCATCACCTTGTGCTTCTCTTAGGTAAGTGTTCTTCATCACCAAGACTTGATTTATTTCCTAGTATACCTAAGTTTACATATCATGTTCACTTGTGTCTTCAATTTATGATTTTTGGATCATCAAACACAAACCCTAGAAAATCTGTTCTGTTTACTGTTTCCAGTCGATTAGTCGACTAGACCCAGACATTAGTCGACTAACTTATTCTGTCCTGTGAAACACAATTCTAGGAAACACAGTATTAGTCGACTTACCTTAGTTCCTAGTCGACTAGAGACCCTTAGTCGACTACACCCTTGACCCTAGTCGACTAACCCTTCCTGGACCAGAAACCTTAACTCTCTGTATCCCAGATTTAGTCGACTTAACATAACTGTTAGTCGACTTGTCATGTCTGTTAGTCGACTACCCATATGACCCTAGTCGACTAACTTTTCTCTGAAACCAAACCCAACTCTCTGGAACCCAGTTTTAGTCGACTATACCTTACTGTTAGTCGACTTGCCATCACTATTAGTCGACTACTCTTCCATCCTAGTCGACTAACTTTGCCTATCTGTCTTAGTTGATTCCTTTCTTGAACATGAACCTTACCCTCTAGACTTATATCATGTATAGGTACTACTTGACTTGTCACTTGACAAACATCATCTTCCCTTCTCTCCTTCTCTCTCCTCTTCTCTCTACATATTTATATCAGGTTTTGTGGCGCATCCCGAGCTTCCGTGGATTTTGGATCTTTTGGCATATCGGTGGTTTAGGCGAGTAGTCTCGCTCTTCTCTTATCTCTATTTGAGTTTCCCGTTTCGCCGGGACGATAAGTATTTCGCTTCTTATTTCCCTATTCATGTATTGCACTACAATTGCTTATATTATGGTAGCTTCATCTTGTGCTTGTGCCTTGCTTATGATATGCTTGTTTCTTCATCATATACCACGCGTGGCCGACCCTTCGTGGTCGTTGGACTTTGAGTTACTTTTATGTTACCTTGCCATACCATTACCTCAGACTAGTCAGTTGCATGCTTTTATTTAACACATGTATATCACCTGACCATCTAGTGTATTATCACCTGACTACCTGACATGCCACTATTTGGCAAGACCCTTATGTTGTACCATGACTTACCCTGACTATTATCCATCTCATATCATGATTGGTTACTTGTTATATATCATCACCCTATCATGCTATCACTTTATACCCAGCATGATATACTTGACTTGTGATTGTCATCTTTACGGGAACCTTGACTTGTTATCTTGTATCATGATCAGTGACCTGTTTTCCTGCTTTACATGCAGTGACCTGACTATATAGTACTTGTGTACTCCTGAATTCCTGATCATGCCTATTTCCTGTTTTTTTCCCGTAAAGTGATAATTAAACTAATGAATCCTAAAAAGGACCAACTTGCATTGGGTCGGGGGAAACATGCGGATATCGATATGTGTTCGTGTTTACAGTGGTATTAGGAATGTTGTGCAACTAAAATGTTTCCGGTCTGACCTGAGGGCCACCAGGGGACCGAGGGGAGAGCTGGCTCCCTACACCCCAGTTTTAACGGGCATACATAAGTCCCTCCTCCTGGATAAGCCTTGCGGCTGGCTTCCGTTTCCATGCAACGGAACATATTGTGACCGTGGTCCCGGGCATGTACGGGACCCACTGTAAATATAGTTCGTTGATACCCCCGCTGTTTCCAATAACCACCTCGACTTGCTTATATATGGATGTATGTGGGTTGGCTGTACACCAGGTCACATACCTAGATATATGGGTTAGACGAGTAATAATAATAATAGATTCTGTTATGATTCCTGTTACACTTGCTATACATGTTATGATTTCCGTGTTGTATCCTGTTTGGCTTTCATATGATTTGCAACTCTGATTCTATACGCTTGGGTTTCTGTGGCATGAGATAATGGTATATAGATGAGGGTTTCCTTGTTTGGATTATTCCTTCGATGTATTAGTCTCATGGGACCGTGACTTAAGCGTATACAATCACTTTTCCTGTAATCAGCTTTACTCTGGATTCCCTGTTTTATGATGATTATGCCATACCCGTTCATATATATACTTCATTTGTGTTCTAACCCTCCTGTCTTCTGTACTTGACTCTTGTACTCACCCCTGGCTCGCCACCCGGCTTTGTATCATACTCGCCTGGGGAGTTTCACTGACTCCCCTGGATTCTCATGTCCAGGTCCTGGAGCCCGGAGCGTGTGGATTTCCCCCTTTGCTGCATCAGAGTGGCGCAGCGGTAGCGTGGATCTCCAGCCGACCGTCCAGAGCTCCATCCTTCCAGGCCCCCTGTGTGCCTCCCGAGTTTCCCTTAGTAAACTCGTGAGTGTCCTTTTTCTATTCATACTTGTACTTTTCCTTGTACACTTGTATGTGAGCGCCCTTTTATGCTGTTCATATATGTATATCTCTTGTACTCTCGCATTTGCGCATATCTGTGATGTATTATTATTGTAATATTCATCACCTCTGGTGATAACTCTGTAATTGTATATATGTATGTGTTGGAATGTATAATGCACCATATGCTTCCGTACTCTGATTCTTGTCTGTACTGATGCTTAGCGTATATACGGGAAGGTACTTCGGACTTACGTATATACGTCGCAGTGACGTCCCCGTATTCGTGGGATCGGGGCGTTACAGGATGGTATCAGAGCTTAGGCTCTAACTTCCTCAGTACGTCCAGAGGGCAAATTAATGGTAATGAAATTTGCAACTGGAATACATGAGTCTTGGTTATACATTCCAACTACAAGTGCAGAGTTATCTATTTCTTGACCATCTTTCCTTTGATTCCTAAATCTTTTCCATATCCCTTCCCTGTTTTGGTTTTATGAAGCCTTTATGCTAACTTAAGATATGACTAGACTAGAAAGGTAGTGGCTGGTTCTGAATGAAGCTATTATGTGATCTCTTCGGTGAATTCTATGAAGCTTGGTATTCTCCAGATCGATCTCGATCTGGCTATCTTTCAGAAGTCAGCAGTCGGAATTCTCTACGGATATTCTACATTCTCTACTATATCGTTCAGAGTGATTGATGCCTGGTTTTCGGGATTCTTAATTATCGGCCTTCTTTATTATGCTCGGGACTATTAGGGTTTTCTTTATCTTCGGTATTCTGGCTCATTTATTGCACAGCCACGACATCAGCAGTATTATTCAGCATTATTCGAAGATTTATACAGCCGGAAGTGCGGAGGATGATTATTGTTCAGTCGACTTGAGAGCCCTACCTCTAGTGCTTCATATCTTAACCGGTATAAAATTCCACCGCTGTCCCCTTGTATTCAATTTACCCCTTAACGAAATTGCGAGGACGCAATTTTTTGTAAGGTGGGTGGATTGTAATACCCCGTTCCCGGAATACGTACTTAGTTGCGTATTCAGATTTTCGGTCGTATTTTTTCGATTTGTTTCCTGTATTTATTCTGTATTATGAATTCCTTATATGATCGTTTTGTCTTGGATTTGGATTCGTGGATTCGGAGTCAGCCCTAGTCTGAACCGAAGGCCCGATCCTAGAGTATTACTCGATTTAGACATTCTGATAATTAGAATTGACCGATTTTAGTTTTAAATATCATTTTCCAATATTATATATTTTCTATGATTTTCTAGATTTTTTTGGAATTAAAATGAAAGTCTTCAAAACCGGTGTCGGCCAGTGCCGCTGACCGATTCCTGGATTTTTAATTCTCAAATAATTTGGAATTTCTAGATGGTCCTTTAGGCTTTATTCCTTAGAATCATATTTTCTACCTACATTCTTTTTCTGAGGATTTTATGATTTTATGAAAATTCCATCGGAGTCGGTAGGTAACTGGTTCCGGGATTTTTAGTTTTAAAACTATAAAGTATTTCTCAAAACGGATTTCACTATAATTCTTAATATAATATTCTTGATTTTGATAATTATTTCGGGTCGTTCCGAGATACTTGAATTTCGGACGATTCCGGTATTTTTCCCGAAAGATTTCCGCATCCGCAACTGAATCCCGGGAATCCGCCACTTCCATTATTTTCATCTTCTTTCCCAAGAAAATATCTTCTCATTATAATTTCTTTTCCATTTTTCCTTTTCCTTTATTTCTTTCCTTCCTCCACAAGCCTAGCTTTTCCTATTTTCCAAAATCCCAAAATTCCTTTTTCTTCCACCAACTTCCACCAAGATATCTCCACCACAAATATCTCTTTCTCTCTCTCTTCCATGGCCGGCCAAGTGTGGCCAAAGGAGACACCTCACCTCCCATTTTTGCAATTAAGCCCCTCTCTTCTATCATATTTGCACCTCCTTCACAAAAGTCAAAACCTATAAATACTTTTCCTCTCCTTTCTTTATTCATTCTCACTTCAACTTTCTCTTTCTTCTCTTCTCTTCTCTTCTCTTCACCAAAACCCTAACCTCCATCTCCCCCTTCATCTCCACCACCACAACTACTCCAACCTCTTCCCTTCATCTTCCTCCTCCTTCATCTCCATGGGAAACACCACCAAGGTCATCAACTCTACCAAAACCCCAACTTCTTCTTCATCATCAACTTCCATCACTACCACCATCACTCCATCACCTTGTGCTTCTCTTAGGTAAGTGTTCTTCATCACCAAGACTTGATTTATTTCCTAGTATACCTAAGTTTACATATCATGTTCACTTGTGTCTTCAATTTATGATTTTTGGATCATCAAACACAAACCCTAGAAAATCTGTTCTGTTTACTGTTTCCAGTCGATTAGTCGACTAGACCCAGACATTAGTCGACTAACTTATTCTGTCCTGTGAAACACAATTCTAGGAAACACAGTATTAGTCGACTTACCTTAGTTCCTAGTCGACTAGAGACCCTTAGTCGACTACACCCTTGACCCTAGTCGACTAACCCTTCCTGGACCAGAAACCTTAACTCTCTGTATCCCAGATTTAGTCGACTTAACATAACTGTTAGTCGACTTGTCATGTCTGTTAGTCGACTACCCATATGACCCTAGTCGACTAACTTTTCTCTGAAACCAAACCCAACTCTCTGGAACCCAGTTTTAGTCGACTATACCTTACTGTTAGTCGACTTGCCATCACTATTAGTCGACTACTCTTCCATCCTAGTCGACTAACTTTGCCTATCTGTCTTAGTTGATTCCTTTCTTGAACATGAACCTTACCCTCTAGACTTATATCATGTATAGGTACTACTTGACTTGTCACTTGACAAACATCATCTTCCCTTCTCTCCTTCTCTCTCCTCTTCTCTCTACATATTTATATCAGGTTTTGTGGCGCATCTCGAGCTTCCGTGGATTTTGGATCTTTTGGCATATCGGTGGTTTAGGCGAGTAGTCTCGCTCTTCTCTTATCTCTATTTGAGTTTCCCGTTTCGCCGGGACGATAAGTATTTCGCTTCTTATTTCCCTATTCATGTATTGCACTACAATTGCTTATATTATGGTAGCTTCATCTTGTGCTTGTGCCTTACTTATGATATGCTTGTTTCTTCATCATATACCACGCGTGGCCGACCCTTCGTGGTCGTTGGACTTTGAGTTACTTTTATGTTACCTTGCCATACCATTACCTCAGACTAGTCAGTTGCATGCTTTTATTTAACACATGTATATCACCTGACCATCTAGTGTATTATCACCTGACTACCTGACATGCCACTATTTGGCAAGACCCTTATGTTGTACCATGACTTACCCTGACTATTATCCATCTCATATCATGATTGGTTACTTGTTATATATCATCACCCTATCATGCTATCACTTTATACCCAGCATGATATACTTGACTTGTGATTGTCATCTTTACGGGAACCTTGACTTGTTATCTTGTATCATGATCAGTGACCTGTTTTCCTGCTTTACATGCAGTGACCTGACTATATAGTACTTGTGTACTCCTGAATTCCTGATCATGCCTATTTCCTGTTTTTTTCCCGTAAAGTGATAATTAAACTAATGAATCCTAAAAAGGACCAACTTGCATTGGGTCGGGGGAAACATGCGAATATCGATATGTGTTCGTGTTTACAGTGGTATTAGGAATGTTGTGCAACTAAAATGTTTCCGGTCTGACCTGAGGGCCACCAGGGGACCGAGGGGAGAGCTGGCTCCCTACACCCCAGTTTTAACGGGCATACATAAGTCCCTCCTCCTGGATAAGCCTTGCGGCTGGCTTCCGTTTCCATGCAACGGAACATACTGTGACCGTGGTCCCGGGCATGTACGGGACCCACTGTAAATATAGTTCGTTGATACCCCCGCTGTTTCCAATAACCACCTCGACTTGCTTATATATGGATGTATGTGGGTTGGCTGTACACCAGGTCACATACCTAGATATATGGGTTAGACGAGTAATAATAATAATAGATTCTGTTATGATTCCTGTTACACTTCCTATACATGTTATGATTTCCGTGTTGTATTCCTGTTGGCTTTCATATGATTTGCAACTCTGATTCTATACGCTTGGGTTTCTGTGGCATGAGATAATGGTATATAGATGAGGGTTTCCTTGTTTGGATTATTCCTTCGATGTATTAGTCTCATGGGACCGTGACTTAAGCGTATACAATCACTTTTGCTGTAATCAGCTTTACTCTGGATTCCCTGTTTTATTATGATTATGCCATACCCGTTCATATATATACTTCATTTGTGTTCTAACCCTCCTGTCTTCTGTACTTGACTCTTGTACTCACCCCTGGCTCGCCACCCGGCTTTGTATCATACTCGCCTGGGGAGTTTCACTGACTCCCCTGGATTCTCATGTCCAGGTCCTGGAGCCCGGAGAGTGTGGATTTCCCCCTTTGCTGCATCAGAGTGGCGCAGCGGTAGCGTGGATCTCCAGCCGACCGTCCAGAGCTCCATCCTTCCAGGCCCCCTGTGTGCCTCCCGAGTTTCCCTTAGTAAACTCGTGAGTGTCCTTTTTCTATTCATACTTGTACTTTTCCTTGTACACTTGTATGTGAGCGCCCTTTTATGCTGTTCATATATGTATATCTCTTGTACTCTCGCATTTGCGCATATCTGTGATGTATTATTATTGTAATATTCATCACCTCTGGTGATAACTCTGTAATTGTATATATGTATGTGTTGGAATGTATAATGCACCATATGCTTCCGTACTCTGATTCTTGTCTGTACTGATGCTTAGCGTATATACGGGAAGGTACTTCGGACTTACGTATATACGTCGCAGTGACGTCCCCGTATTCGTGGGATCGGGGTGTTACACAAACAAAGAAGGATTTAGTTAGAAAATAATATATACCATTCCCTCCCCAGCAACGGCGCTAAAATTTGATTGCCAAAAATAATACAGAGAATATAAAAAGTGTATATGATTGGTTTCAACTCCGAATCTTCGCAATTTAACCGCTATAGCAAGAGCTAAACGGGTTGAACCTCAGGAAGAGATGCGATAGAAGCTTTTCGCTACTGTTGCCTTCTTATGATCTACTCTGCTGTTAGAACTTAGAAAGAGAAAAGATGGATTATATATAGATAAAGGATTAAAATAAAAGAAAAGTTCACAGCTTACGAATAATCACCACCATATATGCTAATGCTAGATAGATAATTACTTCACTTCAAATCCTAAACATGATATTCTTCTACAAAATCAAGTAAGATACATGGGATAGAAAATAGGATACGGGTTGAAATAACACTAATCAAGATGTAACATTACACTAATCCTAAACATGATATTCTTCTTAAAATATCTCGCATTTTTCTTTAAAAATGAAAAAAGAAAAAACTTCTTAGATGGAAAATAAACTTTTTTGCTTAATATGCTAGATATGGATGTTTGCTATGATAGGTATGGAAGTCGAGAGATTTAGAAGTGCATAAACACGTTTTTAAAAACAATGTAATAGTGAATAAAAATAGACATAAGACACAGAGGAGTTAGTTAAATCTTAAAAAAATGTATCATTTTTCTCTACACATTAAAGCCTCATGACAAAAAGAGATTACCCTTCACTAAAAACTCTTCTTTCTTAACAACATAAAGGGTTTGGGTTCGCTCTTTCTCTCGCTGGACCATGTGATGGCCCAATGCGAGATGGCACATGGTCCAACGCGAGATGGGCGTCCGATCCGAACCTCTCTCTCTCTTTTCAAAAAACCTAGGCCGTCTGATTCAAAATTGCTTTAAGATTCAGGTGGAGTTAGTATTGGAAATATGAAGAATATATGTGAATCTTTGAGTTGAATTACGGCGAGATCCATTGACTGAATCAATTGGATAATGGTTGGAGTGTGTTCTCCTTTCATTAGGGATGAACATGGTATATTCACATGTTCAATTCCGACTTCGAATGAATGAGATATTCAAGTCTAAAGTTTGCCTAATTCAAAGCCAAAAGGGGACTAAAGGTAGCTAAAAACATTTAGTCCCACATTGGCCATGGGATGGAAGTTTGAAGTGTTTAAATAGAGAAAAATGGGAACAAAGGGTGTACCTTTTGGGTACTTAGAGTTTTCATGCGTGATTAGTGGGAAACTATGCCTGCACATGGGCGCGCGCGCCGCTGCTGGCGGCGGCGTCCAGCCGGGCCGGGCTCGGGTCCGGCCGGGCCAGGCTCGGGTCCGGGCTCGGGCTCGGGTTCCCGACCGATCCGGTTCTTTTTGAACCGGGTCTCACGTGTATGGGTTATGCGGATCATACCCGCTCCGCCATCCGGATCTGAACCGGTCCAGCGTAACGGCTGTCAGTAAACCACCACGGACAATTAGGCGGTTGCTGCGATTGAAACGAACCGTTGCAACTGTTCGATTGGTTTCGAACATTTTTACCCCTCCCGGAGCGCTATAAATAGCGCTCCATATTCTCAAACAAAACACAACAAAAATAAACACAGAAATCAGTTCTCTGCGTTCTGAAGTGAGATCTTCTCTCTCTGGCTTGAAGTGACTTCCAACAGGAAGTGAGAATTCTGCAACTCGAAGCGATTTTCAAGAGATTCTGCAAAATTCGTTCTGAAAGAGGGCTCAGAAAATTCAACAGATTCTTCAATAGAATTGTTGGCTGAATATTAGACTTCCAAAGAAAAATATTCATCTACCTTCCTCCTTCCTCTTCAATGGGTGCTCCTCCAAAGTAAAAACAAATATTCTCCCTGAAATTTATCTTGGTCTTACTACTTCAATAATCCTGTAAAGGTACTGGTTAATTACGGTTCAACCGTATGGTGATTTGGTAGTGCTATCCAAATACCGTGAAGGAGTGTTGTATCTTGGGAGACCAACGTCCAGTAACCCATTAGCACCGGTGCGGGGGACGTAATTGTCTTAAGGAGATTCGCTTTAAGCGTACCTCACTCTAAGTACTGTATAAGTGAATTAATTTTCTTTATACAGGGGTTATACTGATATTCAGTATGTTGAGACTGACTATACCAGTCTGATTGGTGTTTAACCAAGGAAGGTAATTGAAAGATGGTTCTTTAATTAAGTAACATTCTATTGAACGGAAAACCTCCCACCTGATATTAACCGACCTGGCCAATTAGATCGGTGATATTTCAGTGATATTGATTAGTTGTCAGATTGATCCTAGAAACTAACAATCTTAAGACAATCATCATATTGAAGTTTCTTACTTTTGTTCTGCTTGAACTTGCAGAAAATGTCTGAGACTAATCAAGACAGCTCAAGTAAGGCACAAAACATGCAAATACAAGCTTAGATGCCTACTCCACTATCTAACCCGAAGCCAGAGAAGCTAGGAAAATTTGATGGCATAGAATTCAAGAGGTGGAAATAGAAGATGCCCTTCTACTTGACCACTCTGCATCTGGCCAAATTCCTGCAAGAAGATCCACCAGAACCCGGAACTGATCGGGACTCAGTCCTTGCAGTCGATGCATGGACTCAAGGTGACTTCCTTTGTCGAAACTATATTTTGAATGGACTGGATGACTCTCTTTACAATGTCTACAGTTCTATCATAATGACAAAGAAGTTATAGGTCAGTCTTGATAAGAAATACAAGACTGAGGATGCCGGTACCAAGAAGTTCGTCGTAAGATTATTTCTAGAGTACAAGATGGTGGACAACAAGACTGTGATCAGTTAGGTGCAAGAGTTCCAACTTATCTTGCACGAGATAGAGGCCAAAGGTATGATTCTACCTGAAACTTTTCAGGTTGCTACTATCGTGGAGAAACTTCTACCTGCATGGAGAGATTTTAAGAACTACCTGAAGCACAAGCGCAAGGAGCTGAAGTTGAAAGATCTCATTGTGCGGCTTCGAATTGAGGAGGACAACCGAAAGTCCGAGAAAAGAAGCAGTAAGAACTCCTATGAAGTCAAGGCCAATGTGATCGAAGACTCAAAGGGGAAAGCGTCTACTTCCAAAGGCTTAAAGCGGAAGAAGACTGCCCAAGGGTACAAAGGCAAGGTCCAAAAAGGTAAGCACATGCGCTTCAAGGGAACCTGCTACATCTGTAACAAAGAAGGGCATAAGGCGAATGAATATCGTAGCCGTCTCAAAAGAACAAGAAGAACCATCCACAGATAAACCTGACCGACCATGCGTCGCCAAGCCTTTCAGCTGTGGTGTTAGAAGTGAACCTAACGACCAACAATAAGGATTGGTGGGTAGACACTAGAGCTACTCGGCACATCTGCTCTAAGAAATTATTATTCTCTGAATATAAAAAATTAGAGCAAGATGAGCAACTCTTCATGGGAAACTCAGCCATCTCCAAAGTTGAAGGATAAGGAAAGGTCATCCTGAAGTGGACATTGGGAAAGTGCTTACTCTGAACGATGTGCTACATGTTCCAGATATCCGCAAGAACCTGATCTTTGGATCAATACTTAGTAAAAAAGGATTTAGAATAGTTTTTGAATCAAATAAATTTATACTTACTAAGGGTGGAATGTATGTGGGAAAGGGTAATCTTGTTGATGGACTTTTTAAAGCTAATGTTATAGTGGTGGACAAAAAGTCTGTGTATTTGTACCCAAACCTTATAAATAAAGAAAACTCTTCTGTTTATTTGCTTGAGTCTCCTATTTTATGGCATGCTAGATTTGGGCATATACATTATAAGTCATTAAAAAACTTGTCTAATATAGGATATATTCGTAAACTCAACTTGGAAGAAATTCGCAATTGTGAGATTTGTGTTGAGGCCAAGTTAGCGAAAAATTCATTTCACTCAATTAATGGAAATACAGAACCTTTAGGGTTAATTCATAGCGATCTGTGTGACTTGAAGTTTATGCCAACTAAAGGTGAGAAAAAATATTTTATTACTTTTATTAATGACTGTACAAGATACTGTTGTGTGTATCTTTTAAACAGTAAGAATAAGGCAATGAATATGTTTATAATATATAAAACTGAAGTTGAGAATCAACTCAAAAAGAATATCAAGATTCTAAAATCTGATAGAGGCGGAGAATATGAATCAAATAATTTTAGTGAGTTATGTGCTAAATTTGGTATAATCCATCAAACTACAGCACCATATACTCCTCAGCAAAATAGAATTGTTGAACAAAAGAACAAAACTTTGAAGGAGATGGTCAATTCCATGCTCGTAAGTTCTAGAGCTCCGCAGAACTTGTGGGGGGAAGCTCTATTAACTGCAAATTATATTCTAAACAGAATACCCCACAAGAAACTTGGTCTTATACCATTTGAGTTATGACATGGAAGGACACCTTTCTACCATTACCTCAAAATGTGGGGGTGCAAGGTGCTAGCACCATTACCTAAAAAGACTAAGTTGGGAGTAAGAACTATGGACTGCATATTCATATGTTATGCCTTGAATAGTAGTACTCACAGATTTCTGGTTCATAAATCAGAAATACCAGATATTCATGTAAACATGATTATCGAATCTAGAGATATTGTGCTCCTTGAAGACATCTTTCCATACAAACGGGAAACAAATAAGACTTCTGAAAAAGAACATATGAGATAGCGTTCAGGGACGAAAGCCCTAGGGAACCGATTGTTAATGCAGAAATTGAACTAAGAAGAAGTCAGAGATCTAAAATCTCAAAATCTTTTGGTCCAGATTTCATAGCATACGCTATTGAAAGCGAGCCTCAAACATTTAAAGAGGCTATGTCTACCCCAGAAGTACAAATGTGGAAAGAAGCTATAAATATCGAAATAGAATTCATACTAAGTAATCATACTTGAGAATTGATAAACTTGCATCCTGGCAGTAAACCAATTGGGTGTAAGCGAATTTTTAAAAAAAAATTAAAACTCGATGGATCTATAGATAAGTACAAGGCAAGATTAGTAGCCAAGGGTTATCGACAAAAGGAAGGACTTGACTACTTCGATACTTATTCACCAGTAATAAGAATAACCTCCATTCGGATGTTGATTGCAATTGCAGCATTGCATAACTTAGATATCCATCAAATGGATGTCAAGACTGCATTCTTAAATGGTGAATTAAATGAAGAAATATATATGGAGCAATCTGAAGGATTTATAGTCAAGGGCCAAGAATACAAAGTGTGTAAATTGGTAAAATCCTTATATGGTCTAAAGCAGGCTCCTAAATAATGGCATGAGAAATTTGATAGTGTCATGATCAAAGATGGATTCACTATCAATGAATGTGATCAGTGTGTTTACACTAAAACAATTAGAAATGCATGTATCATTGTTTGTCTTTATGCAGACGACATGTTGATACTTGGGACTAATATTGAAATTATTAAGTCCACTAAAAGAATGTTATCCAACAGTTTTAACATGAAGGATCGGGGGGTTGCTGATGTAATTTTAGGAATTAAAATCACCAGAACACCAGATGGAATCAGTCTATCTCAATCTCACTACGTGGAGAAGATGATCGAAAGATTCAAGGATCATGGGATAAAAGAGAATACAAATCCTTTTCTCTCACACATCCACCTTCATAAGAATGCAAGAACTGGAATACCCAGTTGGAGTATTCTCAGATTATCAGAAGTCTAATGCATTTGATGAATAACACTAGACCCGATATTGCTTACGCTGTAAGCAAGTTAAGCAGATACACTAGTAACCCTAGTGATGAATATTGGACTGCTCTACTACGAGTATTGGGTTACGTATCACATACCAAGGAATATGCCTTGAGATATGGACAATATCCACCTGTACTTGAAGGATACAGTGATGTTAATTGGATTGCAGATTTTGAGGAATCAAAATCAACTAGCGGATACGTTTTTACTTTAGGAGGAGTAGTGGTATCTTAGAAAATCTTCCTAACAAACATGTATTACCCGTTCCACTATGAAATCGGAATTCATAGCCTTAGATAAGGCCGGAGAAGAAGCAGAATGGCTTTGACAATTTTTGAAAGATATATCATTATGGTAAAAGCCAGTGCCCGCTATATGCATACACTGTGATAATCAAGCTGATATATCTAGGGCACAAAATGTTATATACAACTGTAAGTATAGACATATTCGTCGTAGACATAATACTGTTAAGCAGTTTCTCTTAAATGAAATTATCTCTATTGACTTTGTCTCGTCCAAAGATAATTTAGCGGATCCGCTTACTAAAAGTTTAAGTGGAGAGCGTATAAACTGCGCATCGAGGGGAATGGGTCTAAAAACTTAACCTTACCTAGTTAACTTAATAGAAACCTCACTTAGCGACTGGAGATCCCACGGACTAAGTTCAAGAGGAAAAACTAGTTATGATTGACTCAGCAAGTAAGCACTTAGGAGCTTGACTCCAATCCATTCCTAAGGTGCACATAAGTGCTTTCTACAAGTGGATTAAGGATAAGTTTAACGTTTTTAATGATGCCTATATCTTGTTACTAAACAAGTGGAGTAGAGTAGACTACTCTTAATAGGATGATCACCTATGTGAGTATAGAGTTGGGTCGGCTCTTTGAGAATTTCTATGGAGGCTGTTATTCCCTAAATATACTCTCTGAAACTAAGAATGTCCAGGGCCAAAATGGACACAACCCAGAATCAAAGTTGATTTGAAAAGTTACTGTGTGAAGCTTGCTGACTTGGCTTACACTAACGGCTAACAGTTCAAGACCTAATTCACTGATTAGCCAGTAAGCCCGATAAAACTTTCGCTATGGAAGGTTCAAGACCTAGTTCACCTATCCTGATGCAGTTTCTTTTCTAAAGTACCTTTCACAATAGAGTCAGTCTCTTTGTGTGTCAATTCCTTGAATCTCTATTCATTGTGGGGGATTGTTGGAAATATGAAGAATATATGTGAATCTTTGAGTTAAATTACGGCGAGATCCATTGATTGAATCAATTGGATAATGGTTGGAGTGTATTCTCCTTCCATTGGGGATGAACGTGGTATATTCACATGTTCAATTCTGACTTCGAATGAATGAGATATTCAAGTCTAAAGTTTGCCTAATTTAAAGCCAAAAGGGGACTAAAGATAGCTAAAAGCATTTAGTCCCACATTGGCCATGGGATGGAAGTTTGAAGTGTTTAAATAGAGAAAAATGGGAACAAAGGGTGTGCTCTTTGGGTACTTGGAGTTTTCGTGCGCGATTAGGGAGAAACCATGCCCGCACATGCGCACGCGCGCGCCGCCGGCTGCCGGCCGGCTGGTGCCGGGCCGGGCTCAGGCTCGGGTGCGGATGCGGGTTCCCTACCCAATCCGGTTCTTTTTGAACCGGGTCTCACGGGTATGGGTTACGCGGATCATACCCGCTCCGCCATCCAGATCCGAACCTCCCAGCGCAACGGCTGTCAGTAAACCACCGCGGACAGTTGGGCGGTTGCTGCGGTTGAAACGAACCGTTGCAACGATTCAGACCGAACCGTTGCAACCGTTCGATCGGTTTCGAACATCTTTACCCCTCTCGGAGCGCTATAAATAGCGCTCCATATTCTCAAACAAAACACAACAAAAACAAGCACAGAAATCTGTTCTCTACGTTCTGAAGTTAGATCTTCTCTCTGGCTTGAAGTGACTTCCAATAGGAAGTGAGAATTCTACAACTCGAAGCAACTTTCAAGAGATTCTGCAAAATTCGTTCTGAAAGAGGGCTCAGAAAATTCAACAGATTCTTTAATAGAATTGTTGTCTGAATCTGGGACTTCCAAAGAAGAATATTCTTCTACCTTCCTCCTTTCTCTTCAGTGGGTGCTCCTCCAAAGTAAAGACAAATATTCTTCCTAAATTTATCTTGGTCCTGCTGCTTCAATAATCCTGTGAAGGTACTGGTTAACTACGGTTCGACCGTACAGTGATTTGGTAGTGCTATCCAAATACCGTGAGGGAGTATTGTATCTTGGAGACCAGCATCCAGTAACCCGTTAGCACCGGTGCGGGGGACGTAATTGTCTTAAGGAGATTCGCTTTAAGCGTACCTCACTCCAAGTACTGTATAAGTGAATTAATTTTCTTTATACAGGGGTTATATTGATATTCAGTATATTGAGACTGACTTATACCAGTCTAATTAGTATTTAACCAAGGAAGGTAATTGAAAGGTGGTTCTTTAATTAAGAAACGTTCTATTGAACGGAAAACCTCCCACCTGATATTAACCGACCTGGCCAATTAGATCGGTGATATTTCAGTGATATTGATTAGTTGTCAGATTGATCCTAAAAACTAACAGTTAGAGATAACATCTAACTCCTCTGTCTCCTCTCTGTCACGTGGTCAGAGAAGCTGCGGTGCTCGGGCCAGATGCCGGTGTTGATAACAGTGATGATGAAGTCAGAGCCGAAGTCAAACTTGGCGAGGAGGCCGGATCCGGAGGCCTTGAGGTTGAGGCCGAGGAAGTCGGTGAAGCGGGTGGCGTCGGGGCGGTGGACTTTCTCCAGGATGAGAGAATTGACGTCGGGGATGAGGGAGGGCAGAGGTAGCATCAGGGGAGAGGCAGATGGAGAAGCCGTGGAATAGGGGGTAGTAGGTGTGGATGAGACGACTGCCGATGGAATAGGAGGGTCGATGATGACGGAGACTGTGGTGATTGTGGACTCGTACCACTGGGCGTGGGTGAGGAAGATAGAGGGCTTCACGTCGCGTTCCACGGGGATGATGAAGTCTACTTCTTGTCATCGTCAGCAACGACGGAGGAGATCAGAGGAGAGAGTAGTAGAAAAATGAAGCTGAGGAGGGGGAATAGTAATTTCCTATTTGTTTGGAGGGTTTTTGGAAGAGAAAGAGAGACAAAGTGTGTGGGGTTGGGATTGGACGGCCCATCTCACGTTGGACCAGCGCATGGTTCAGCGCGAGGAGTAGTCAACCTGACCCTAGCATAGATAAATAAATGTAGATTCTCTTTTCCTCTTTTTATAGTTAAAGAATATTAAATCGGGGGTTGACCTCTCGTGTTTAATTATGACATAAAATAAATACTATAATGGAACATTGCCCGAGACGAGACAATAGGTTACAAACGACAAAGCTAAGGACAATTTGTCACCACAACACTCAAGAGGCAAAAACGAGTCATGTAAACAAATCTCAGGTGATCTTGGTGACCCTACTCAGATTAAGTTTAAGACGTCCCTTAAGCTCCTTTTAGAGCTATATCTCTCACAATAATGAAGCTGTTTGACTTTTTACTCTCATGCACGCCCCTCTAAGCTCAAACTATTGACATTAGAACAGCTCATATTCAGCACATCAGTTAAACTCTGTTGATGTGACAAATCAACTAGAAAAACTAACAGTTGTCACAATCGCATATCCTTCATTCTTCTGCAAAAATTTTCCTGAAACAATTGACTGAATTTGGAGAAGTTAAGATTTTTTTTTAGATAGCTAGTATTATTGCCTGTAAAATTAATTTTTCTCAAAACTAGTTATATTAGATTAGCTGCAGCTCTCCTAGATTGTAAAACTTGAACAATGTGTATATATTTGCAAAAACATTTGATCAGATAACAAGTATTATTTCCTGTAAAAAAAATTCTGAAAACTAGTTATTTTAGATTCTCTGCAGGTTTCCTTGGTTGTAAAATTTAAACAATGCATATATGACTGAATCTAGATAAGTTGAGATTTGATCAGATAACTAGTACTATTATTGCCTTTAACCCGATATTTTTGCGCCATTGTTGCCAGTTAACACAGCTCCATTTTTAAAACAATATTGGCAAAGCTGAGAGATAGAAGAAAGTGAAGAAGAGAGGTAGGTAAATAGCTCCACAGGGGGGGCACAAGATCGCAGTTGGCGGATACGCTGTCCTTCGCCTTTCGCAGTACTAAAGAATGTCAGAACTCCTCTCCACGATCATGCCGCCCTCTCCCCCCTCCCCAAATTTCTTTAATCTCCCACCCCAAGACTCCCCACGTTCTCCTGTTGCCAGCCCATATCAGTTAACTCCTCAGGCTCTCTCATACTGACTGTTCTCTAATCTCCCCATAACAATGACTTGAGCCCCTTTCAAGCATTGTTTAGACCCTATGATTGCTCATTTGAAAAATAGAAGATCTCCATTTTAGTCGGGATCCCGCGGAATTATATTTATATCTATCATTTTGTCCATACTGAGTTGTAACCTTTGCTTGGACCCACCGTGGACTTGCGATCCATTAATGATCACATAATTAGCGAATAAAGTCAATTGCATGTATAAACATTAATCATATGGCTGGCATTAGTATAAATAGCTTTTCCCGCTTTGTGGTGCATCATCAAGCTCTGTGCACTCACATAACAACAGTACTGTTCAAACCAAAGGCCCATCCCTCCATCTCTCTCTCTCTTTCTCCTCTTCTATATACATCTTGCCCAATTTAAATGGAGGGGATTTCAGAGGTGTGCTGGAGCTCATTGAATGCGACAATGGCGATTGAGGAGTCTGAATTGATGGCCCAATTGCTTGGTCCTTACCCATTTTCAAGTGAACAAGATCAAGACCAAGACCTGAGCTTAGGAATCCAATCCCTGTTTTGGTCTGATCATGTCCCTGATACACACTATAGTTCTCAGGAGGCCAATTCTAGCTTGTGCTATTGGCCTCAAGAGAACAATAGTAATACTTTTAGTACTAGTAGTTTCTTTGCTCCGTCTTTGGGCTATCAAGAATGCTGCTATATGAGTGAATCCAATGTGATTCCAGCAATCAACCATGGGGAGATTGTTTTTAAAATGGTGGAAGGGGCAATGTCTGTCCCAAGCAATTCTTTTGGTTGTTTGAATGAGACCAGCAGTGAAGATGCAGGAGATTCTGCTGTGAACTCAGCTGAACAAGTCGTTGCACTTGATCAGAAACCGCAGCACAAAAGAAAGTTCAGCATGGATGAAGTTACTAAGCCCACAGAAAATGAGAACAAGTTCAATATTGCTACTGGTATCTCTAAGAAGCCAAGATCTCGTCATCACAGGTGAGATAAGCTTCATTTTCATTCATCATTTAGCCTTGTATTTTCCCAGTTTTTTTTTTTTTAATTCTTTTTGTTTTTCTAACTCGATAGAACGAAATATGAATGCAGGTCTCGAAGTGTGCCAAAATTGTGAAACCAAAGAAGACGCAGAAGAGCAATGCAAGCGGCGAAGAGGAAGATAACAATGCTGCTGCTGCACTGAATGTTCAGAGCTCGAGCTCCTGCAGTTCGGAGGACAATTCAAATGCATCTCAGGAGCTTAACGGCGGCAGCACAAGCTCAAGCCCCAAAGGGCCTGCATCTCTGAATCTGAATGGAAAAGCAAGAGCCAGCCGAGGCTCTGCGACAGATCCACAGAGCCTATATGCAAGGGTAACTCACTCGTATTGACTCATATCTCATCACAAGAAAAGAACATATTTTGAGTCAGAAACCTGATGCATTTGCAAATTTATGTACAGAAAAGGAGGGAAAGAATCAATGAGAGGCTGAGGATATTGCAGAATCTAGTACCTAATGGAACCAAAGTAAGTGTTTCAGTGCACTCATCAATCAGATCTTGTGCTCAATAGAGAGTTACTCGTGCAATTACTAAATATTCACATTGCGATATCTGACAGGTTGACATTAGCACCATGCTAGAAGACGCTGTTCAGTATGTTAAGTTCCTGCAGCTCCAAATTAAGGTAAAATTAAAGCTATTTGGTTAATTGAAGTCATTGTACAATTCCTTATTGAGCCATTTGACATAAGTATTTGATTGATCATTATTGTTTTGTGCAGCTATTGAGCTCTGATGACCTGTGGATGTATGCTCCCCTTGCCTACAATGGTATGGATATGGGGCTTGATCTGAAGATCTCTTCGCCAAGGCAATGATCTCGGTACTGCTAATTCCCGAAGGGAGAGTGGTGCCGGAGCCATAGAATGTTAATAAATCTCAAATACTTTCTTCTTTTTTTTTTTCTTTTTTCTTTTTCTTTTTTCAAATTTAAGGTGCATTACTACCTTGTAATGGGTTTGTCTTAATAAAATGCCAGTTTAAAAGGAAGTAATTAAGACTTGTGACCTTACTGATTAGATTTCATGATCTTGTGATATCTTCATCAAGAAACTGGGTGAAAGCACTGACTCAAAAATTTTGTTTGGGATCCTGCACGGAAAGCGGGGATAAAAGCAAAATGCTCCTAAAATTTCTGGCATACATTCAAACTTTCACTGGTAACTCATCCCTAGGCACAATGAGAGATCAGCTAACTGTTGAAAATTGAGAGATCAAGTCCCCTGAGGACTTGTCTCTCGGTGGTAAATGGGTGGGGTTGGATACCTTTTAGAATCTTCTTCTAGCACACTCCACCTTGATTTGCATCGTATTGTCCGTGTTCATGTTCAGCAAAAATCATGTAAGATATTTTCTGATTTGATCCATACCCTAATTTTTATCTCATACACGACACACATGCGACTTATATTAGTAAACATATTAGGTGTGTCTAATATGTACACAAAGTTATAAAAGCTGATGGGATCTAGTACTATTCTCTTATTAGGGTTAGGAGAGTTATAGAAAGGCCTAATCAAAGAAATATATATAGAGAGGAAGTCCCTTTCTATAATCACGCATTGATCTCTACTCATAGAAAATTAGGTTAAGCAGAGAGAAGACTCTCCATCTCGTTTTTTTATCACGGGTACACTTTATCCATCCTTTGAAGAGGAATGTTGTCTAAAGCCCCATCTCAAGATCTATTATACATAATATTGATATTTATGCATAAAAGCAATTAATCATGTTTTACTGGTATTGAATCTGACAAGTGGTATCACAGCAAACATATGCTATCTACATTATTGGGATCTTATTATGTATGATGTGTGAGACTATTCTCTGCACAAACAAAATAAAAGTTTAGATTTTAAAATTATTCTGTTGTTAAGAGCATCAAGCAGGCTGCAGATGCTCTCTCCGCAGTCATAAAGCATGCCCTGTCCCTGAAATGAAAGATCAAGCATCACGAGTTTTTGAGAGAATTTTTTCAGAGGCATATTGTTTGGAAACTGTGTTCTGGATGAATTAGATATTTTAATTTAAATTTGTGAATTCTTGAATCTTAGTGATTAGAAGATATTATATTTTTAAAGTAAGATTTGAAAGCATCAACCGCACAATTCATATCTCCTAGTTGTTTGTCTGTGAAAATTATGGGGATGGAAAAGGAGATGAAATTTTCGAATAATGAATCTATCAAGGAGATTCCAACTTTACCTCAACTATTCAATTCCATTACCTGGGATTTTTGGGCTATGTAATCTGTATGCCTTTAGATACCGAATTATTTAGCGGATAATTTAGTAGATGCTAATACGTAGATTCCACGTCTTTTAACTAAAATTTGCTAATTGCTATTTCTCTGTAAATTTCCAAGAAAGGATGGAGTTGGGGAAGCTCTGAATATCCTCAGGATTAATGTCATATCCAAACAAAATAAGAAATTAGCTGATGGTACACAGAAGAAATTATTTTTAACGTCTATCTTTATCATCTATTGATCTTTTGTTTTATATATCTTCTTCATTGCACTTATAGCATGTGGCAAAATATTGTGATTCTTGAGAGCTTCAACATTTAATATTTTTTTCTGCTCAAGTTGTAAATGTGAATGTAATTGCATGTGTTCAATTAAATTTTAGGGTTTTCACTAAAGTTTTATTGGTGAAAATAAGTATTATCATATTTCATAAAATATAGTATCTTCAATGAAGGTTTATATGAGATAAGAGTAACGATCGTTTGAGTCTAATATGACTAGGTAGATTTGCCTAAAGGTGAACTATTTAGTAACATACTTTATTTTACTCTTATTTTGGGATATCCTAATTGTGACCCATTAAGATTGACAGTAGAGCTATGTTACTTAAAAAAATTTTATTACCCTAAGGTGACTAGAGAATTTGTAGGTATCCTACTAGGGTAAGATAGACTATACGTGTCGGGAAGATTAAGATAACCCTAAATCCAAAGGATAGAAAGTGTATGTAATTGAACCGAACGTGATCAATTTAGTCATGAGCATCATTTATCATCAACTAGGTGCACTCATAATTAGTCATTGTCCAAAGATAAGATTAAATTGTTGATTGTGAGCCCGTAGAGTAAGACATAAACCATGAACAAAATCCCACTCTGACTCGACCATCCTAACCCCGGATAGGCTCCTTACAGTAAATAATTAATGCATATATATTCACATAAGTTCATTATGTACAATGAAATTAATTCAGTTTAGAATTTATTTTCGCTATAGTTATGAAACCCGCTCTAATCCAGAGACACCCTGACTGGAATAGAGACCCTGACAGAATCCAGAGTAGGAAGTATAATTGTCATGTCATTTTTTAATTGAAGCTTGTTTATGTGCCCACTGTGGTTTGATTCTGGTGCAACTACTCATGTTTTTCACTCGCTGCAAGGGTTCACAACATGACGAGCGACTAGGCCTAAGGAGCAGCTCTATTTGGGGACCGGAGAAAAAGTTCCAGTGGAGTTCGTAGGAACTTTTAAACTAGTTTTGGATTCTGGCCATGTTCTATATTTAGAAAAAAAAATCTTTTATATGCCATCTTTGAGGCGTAATTTGATCTCTGTTTTCAGACTGCTTCCCTTTGGATATGATATCAATTTTAAGGATTCTGATTGTGGTGTGAATCTCTGTGGTGAACTTGTTGGTCCTGATTTACTGGTTGATGGTCTATTCAGATTGACATTTGATGCATCATATGAGTACTTTCTATCATATGTCAGTTCTTCTCATAACATTTTACTTACTTCCGCAAAATATTCTAAGATTTTCTTGCAGTTCTTTATGTTATGGCATTAACACCTTGGGCATATTTTCAAAGAGAAATTACATTTCCTTGTGAAGAAAGGTTTCCTTGGTCCCTTAGATTTTTGTGATTTCTCCACCTGTGTTGATTATATTCGAGAAAACCTGATCAAATTGACAAAATTTGTGTCAAAAAGGAGTACAGATCTGCTTTAGCTTATCCATACTGATATTTGTGGACATTTTCTTAATCCTTCTGGAAGGTCATAGATATTTCATTACATTCTTTGATCATTTCTCTCATTATATCTATGCTTTTCTCCTCTACCAGAAATCTGATTCCTTAGAAATTTTCAAGACTTTTCAATTAGAAGTTGAACAACAATTGAATTGAAAATAGAATCTATAAGGTCTGATCGAGGGGGAGTATATTATGGTAAGATCGAATAGGATTGTAACGCCCCGATCCTAAAGATACGGAGTCGTTATGGCGACGCATATACGCGAGGAAAATACCCCACGTATACACGCTAAGCCTCAATTGTAACCTGAAACGAGCTATAAATCTAAACGTAATAAATCATGACTACTGCAATACCACATATAAACAACCACGCATGATATCATATGAATCAAGAGATGGAAGAATGACTGGAATAAGAACTGAACTGATATGACAAGAATCAGGAAATAATATGAAAGCTAAAAAGATAAGAGTACCAGAATAGAATAGGAAGAAGCTCCAGCTATTCGCGAAGCATACGGCCTCAATGAACACCTGCACAAAGGAAACCAACCGTCCAATATCTGGACGTGCAAATCCAGGGTCGTCAGAACGCGACCATAATGAGTGTGTGTGTAAAGGGGAAACAACTCGTGCAGAAGAACAATGTGCATAAACAATAATAAGAACAACTACAGATAGAAAAGACTAAGTAACACAATAAATAACTGAACAGTAACACATATGATGAAGACATGAATACAGATAGCAGTCAAATGGCACAACTGTAAATATGCAATCAATGTCAAATAGGTATCCATCACATGTCACTAAACTGGTATCCAAGTCTGGTCATAAGTCTGGTCCTGGTTACAATCATGTGGTCCTGGTTACAATCATGTATACAGTCATGTGTCATAAGGCAGGGTAACCATTCAGGGTATAACACAATGTGTTCATTCAATTCATTCAATAACAATCAGTAATGTTCTACGTTATCTTTATCACTTTCCCACCGGCGTCCCACAACATCCGACAGTTCACCCTGGAGCCCGCACATCCAGTAGAACTCATCCGAACTCCGATATGCGGGTATCATTGTTCGAATAGGGAAAGAGAACCAAATAACATGTATCCTAGGGTTATCATCATACAAGTGCGTGTGGATGCTAATAGGCACTGAGAATGCAATATCACGCTAACACCAGGCGTCACGTACAATAGATAGCCCTACAGATTCAAGAGGTGGCCCCCACAGATTCAAGAGGTGGCCCCCACCATGTGTATGGTGTGGCACTTTGCTCCGTGTGGCACTTTGCTCTGAGGGAAACAGGATTCTAGAGGTGGCCCCCGTGGATTCAAGAGGTGGCCCCCACCATGTGTATGGTGTGGCACTTTGCTCCACGTGGCACTTAGTTCCTTTCAAGATCCGCCGGACGCTAGCACGATTGTGGGATACATCCTCGTCAATCCCGACACCAGGCGGCAAACCGCCGGACGCCGGTTTGACTGTGCTATTAACAGGTCAATAGTACATGGGATATGGGTACCGGGTACAGGAGTCCAGATGTCAAGTAACAGTGATACAGTCATATGTCAAGGTCCAGTGAAAGGTGTCTAGTGTACAGTCAGTGAGGTAATGCCATCAATAACAATCAATACCTTATGCCATTTCAATTACTGGGAGGCTACTGGACGGTAACAATATCAGTACAGTAACAGTCAATCAATAATCGTATACACGGTGAACAATATCAGTAACAGTAACAGTAACAGTAACAGTAACCGTGTATACGATGAACAATAGAACTGTACCGTGGTTACGGTCAAACAATCATTTCCCAGTAACTTTCAATAACATGGATATAATAACAGTAACAGTCTAGACACTGATCCTCGAGTCACCAATAACAGATATCAAATAGTAAAAGCTATCAAACTCTGAATATATATAAAATCACCGATATCGCTAAATTCACTCTCACAATAATTCCATCCATAACACTGAGTAACCCAGTCTCTAACATCATAACAAGACCATATCAATATCTAAATGAGTCATCACCAATAAAAGAATATCAAGTCTGAAAAGTCCTCTACATGAAATATACCAACTCATCTTAATGCATATCAGGTTTAATCGTAAAGAATGTAAATCCAATATCATCTATAACACAAGTTCAGTCCAACTCCGAATAAGTTCATGTACCAATCCAATCGTCATAATCTTTTAGTAAGGTAAGTTCACATCCAATATGTACTCGATCAACGGCAATGTAGAATAGTTACTACTGATACTTAACATCAACGACATATCATCTATCAGACCCCAAATGCCAACAATGTCCATCTCATCTCAATATCAGTCAGGCTCCAATGAAAGGAATATAGTTTCTGGGTACTTCTAACTCAAGATCAATCTAAGACACAACTCAACTAATCCAGTTATATCTGATATGTCCTCAATACTCAACTAATAAAGTCTTGTCAATTACTGATCACCATACAATGTAAATAGCATAAGTCCCAGGTCAATCCAAAGTTATCATATCCAACTCATATTCCCAACAGTTACAGGATCATCAATTACCACTATACATCGAGCAATCTGATACAATAATTATATACTAATAATTATAGTCTAGTTCTCACACTCTACTATTCTACTCTGAACCATAAGTCTTCACAGTTCCCTCTTCTATTATGATCAGTCATAATATCCCAACGCCAGACAACATATCCAATACATGCATAACCTATTCCTATGCATTCAACATTGTAAAGTAGAAGGAGTGACAACTCACATTCGTGCTTAATGATCTCTACACAAAATTATGTAACATATGCACTACACATCAAATTACACCATATACACAAACATGTCTATGATCACTAAATTAATTAAAGAGAGAGAAAGAGAGAGAAACACTCACCTGAGCTCGATCGCAAATCCAAAGCACTGAAATCATAAGGCTCCAGTAAATCTACATAAATTATTAAATCGAAATTGTTAGATTCTTTAAAAGAATATTTTAAGGAGTTTAAATCTTAGTTAATTAGTTTGGGAGTTGAAGATATGATGCTTTAGGTTTACTGAATTTAATAGGTTTAATTTAAATAAATCTCTAATTTTTTGTTAGATTTTTAATAAGCTTTAAATCATTAAATACTCAACGGTTCTAGATTTAACATTAAAGAATAATGGTTTTAAAGTGGGTGATTTGAATTAATTTATGTTGCTATATGTCTAAAACTTTAATCTTAGAAAGTAGAAGTGTTGTAAAATATAATTTATATTTTTCTCTATTTTATTTTAATATTTTTACTAATTATGTTAATACAAATCTTTCTCTTTTATCTCTTTCTTTCTTTGTTTTCTTTTCCCTTTTTCTTTTAAATACAACAGCCCAGCCCAGTCCAGGTTGGACCAGGCCGGACCAGGCCAGGCCAAGGCCTGGTCCAGAAACTTTTATCTTTTCTTTTTCTTTTTTTTTTCTCTTCCTGGGCCTGGGCCAGTGTGGCCCAGCACTGTTTCCCCCTTTTTTTTTATAGTTCTGGGCTGGACCAATTGCGGCCCAGTTTTCTTTCTTTTTTTTTTTTTTTAAATGGACCCAACCCGGGCCTGCCAAGCCCGGGCTGGGCCTGGCCTGGCCATCCTGGCCAGGCCGGCCAGAGAGCAGCGCCTGCTCTCGGCTTGGCCGAGAGCAGGTGCAGATTTTTTTTTTTTTTTTTTTTTTAATTTTGTAGAAACCTTTTTTTTTTTTTTAAGTATGAAAATTTTAGATATATCCTTTATTGGATTTTGAATTAGTTTTCAAGTATTGGTAGATTAGCCCAATGTCTAATTTAGATCCTTGAAATTATGTTCTAAAAATTTTCTTTTTATTATTATTTTTTTAAAATATTTCTATTAAAGAATCTTATATTATTTTTATATAAGTTTTACTTAGATCAAGGTAAAGATTTTGATGATGGAGAAATTCTTGAAAAGGTAGATCTATGCATGATACTCCGATTAAATTATAATTTTTAATTCATGTCAATTTTAAATTATGGTATATTACCAAAATTCATATTCATATAAATTAATTTAAATTTAGGGAAGATCTAAGTTTTCGTAACAAAAAGGGAATCTTAAACATACTATGCTAATTAAATATTTGAATTGATAAAAAAATCAAATTTCTATACTTACTTGTTTCCTTGCTTTCTCCTTGACCTTGTATCCCGAAATCCTTCTTTGTTCACAATCAATTTGAGGGAAAATATGAAGATAAGGAAAGTTATACTAGGTTTTTCTTGATGTAGGAGAGAAAGGAAATGTTTAGGTTATATAAGGCTATAAGAGATATTTTTTTTTGAACCTGGACTCTAATTAGGTTAGATTAACAATTTGGTTAAGAATGGAAAGTGGTAGGAAAAATCTCAAAGAGATTTTTCTTGAATCTGGACTCTAATTAGGCTAGATTAGAAATTTAGGTAAGAATGAAAAGTTATAAAAAAAATCTCAAAGAGATTAGATTTAAAATTACAGATTGTCTAGCTTATTAGATTCAAATTAAATTCTGAGTGTTCTTAACTTACACGCCAATGTGGCACAATGGTTTAGGCATTAGTATTTGTTATAAGGGAACGAGGTTTGAAACTTGACATAAACATGTATAGATATATTTATTTATTTCTCATTATTATTATTTTTGTTTAACCTTTATTTATTTTATCTTACTTTATTTTTGGATAAGAGTAAATGGGTTATGGTTTATTAAATAATTGATTGGATTATAGGTTGGACAAGAAGATCATTTAGGAATAATACCAACACTAACATAATAAAAATAATAAGGCTAATCATAAGGTATAAAATATAATACATACATATACTAGTATAAACATAAATCAAAAACATATACACTTAATATGTATGCACATATTTTTATACACCTGTATAAAATAAATTAATCAATAATAATAGCTAATTCTATATAAAATTAATAAGAGTAGAAATACAGTATTACTAGTTAGGGGATATTACACTCTACCCACCTTATTAAAAATTTCGTCCTCGAAATTTCAATAAAGCGGGGAATGGTAAAAGAATCAAGGTCAAGAAGAAACAAACAAGCTTCAAACAGGGAATGATAAAAGAATCAACAATCAAGAGGAAATACAAACAAGCTTCCACGTCGCCTCGTTGGGACACCACGATTCCGCTGCGCGCTCTGATCTCTGCTACCAGCTTCAACAAGGGGTAACCAATCAAGAGATAGAATCAGGAGGAATGAATAGGAAAGAAGGATGAAATCAAGATGGACATCCAAATCACTCTAAATGAAGTGTTGGAATCAGGGATATCAATAGATCAAGAATGGAATTTCAAAGGAAGGACGATCAATTTCCAAATGGAGTCAATATTATCACGTGAATAGTATATGTATATTGCAGTGTCAACATAACTGTCTCAGGTTACACGTAGGAACTAGGTTCTCTTTTATATCGAACCTGGGCTCTGATACCACTCTGTAACGCCCCGATCCTAAAGATACGGAGTCGTTATGGCGACGCATATACGCGAGGAAAATACCCCACGTATACACGCTAAGCCTCAATTGTAACCTGAAACGAGCTATAAATCTAAACGTAATAAATCATGACAACTGCAATACCACATATAAACAACCACGCATGATATCATATGAATCAAGAGATGGAAGAATGACTGGAATAAGAACTGAACTGATATGACAAGAATCAGGAAATAATATGAAAGCTAAAAAGATAAGAGTACCAGAATAGAATAGGAAGAAGCTCCAGCTATTCGCGAAGCATACGGCCTCAACGAACACCTGCACAAAGGAAACCAACCGTCCAATATCTGGACGTGCAAATCCAGGGTCGTCAGAACGCGACCATAATGAGTGTGTGTGTAAAGGGGAAACAACTCGTGCAGAAGAACAATGTGCATAAACAATAATAAGAACAACTACAGATAGAAAAGACTAAGTAACACAATAAATAACTGAACAGTAACACATATGATGAAGACATGAATACAGATAGCAGTCAAATGGCACAACTGTAAATATGCAATCAATGTCAAATAGGTATCCATCACATGTCACTAAACTGGTATCCAAGTCTGGTCATAAGTCTGGTCCTGGTTACAATCATGTGGTCCTGGTTACAATCATGTATACAGTCATGTGTCATAAGGCAGGGTAACCATTCAGGGTATAACACAATGTGTTCATTCAATTCATTCAATAACAATCAGTAATGTTCTACGTTATCTTTATCACTTTCCCACCGGCGTCCCACAACATCCGACAGTTCACCCTGGAGCCCGCACATCCAGTAGAACTCATCCGAACTCCGATATGCGGGTATCATTGTTCGAATAGGGAAAGAGAACCAAATAACATGTATCCTAGGGTTATCATCAACAAGTGCGTGTGGATGCTAATAGGCACTGAGAATGCAATATCACGCTAACACCAGGCGTCACGTACAATAGATAGCCCTACAGATTCAAGAGGTGGCCCCCACAGATTCAAGAGGTGGCCCCCACCATGTGTATGGTGTGGCACTTTGCTCCGTGTGGCACTTTGCTCTGAGGGAAACAGGATTCTAGAGGTGGCCCCCGTGGATTCAAGAGGTGGCCCCCACCATGTGTATGGTGTGGCACTTTGCTCCACGTGGCACTTAGTTCCTTTCAAGATCCGCCGGACGCTAGCACGATTGTGGGATACATCCTCGTCAATCCCGACACCAGGCGGCAAACCGCCAGACGCCGGTTTGACTGTGCTATTAACAGGTCAATAGTACATGGGATATGGGTACCGGGTACAGGAGTCCAGATGTCAAGTAACAGTGATACAGTCATATGTCAAGGTCCAGTGAAAGGTGTCTAGTGTACAGTCAGTGAGGTAATGCCATCAATAACAATCAATACCTTATGCCATTTCAATTACTGGGAGGCTACTGGACGGTAACAATATCAGTACAGTAACAGTCAATCAATAATCGTATACACGGTGAACAATATTAGTAACAGTAACAGTAACAGTAACAGTAACCGTGTATACGATGAACAATAGAACTGTACCGTGGTTACGGTCAAACAATCATTTCCCAGTAACTTTCAATAACATGGATATAATAACAGTAACAGTCTAGACACTGATCCTCGAGTCACCAATAACAGATATCAAATAGTAAAAGCTATCAAACTCTGAATATATATAAAATCACCGATATCGCTAAATTCACTCTCACAATAATTCCATCCATAACACTGAGTAACCCAGTCTCTAACATCATAACAAGACCATATCAATATCTAAATGAGTCATCACCAATAAAAGAATATCAAGTCTGAAAAGTCCTCTACATGAAATATACCAACTCATCTTAATGCATATCAGGTTTAATCGTAAAGAATGTAAATCCAATATCATCTATACACAAGTTCAGTCCAACTCCGAATAAGTTCATGTACCAATCCAATCGTCATAATCTTTTAGTAAGGTAAGTTCACATCCAATATGTACTCGATCAACGGCAATGTAGAATAGTTACTACTGATACTTAACATCAACGACATATCATCTATCAGACCCCAAATGCCAACAATGTCCATCTCATCTCAATATCAGTCAGGCTCCAATGAAAGGAATATAGTTTCTGGGTACTTCTAACTCAAGATCAATCTAAGACACAACTCAACTAATCCAGTTATATCTGATATGTCCTCAATACTCAACTAATAAAGTCTTGTCAATTACTGATCACCATACAATGTAAATAGCATAAGTCCCAGGTCAATCCAAAGTTATCATATCCAACTCATATTCCCAACAGTTACAGGATCATCAATTACCACTATACATCGAGCAATCTGATACAATAATTATATACTAATAATTATAGTCTAGTTCTCACACTCTACTATTCTACTCTGAACCATAAGTCTTCACAGTTCCCTCTTCTATTATGATCAGTCATAATATCCCAACGCCAGACAACATATCCAATACATGCATAACCTATTCCTATGCATTCAACATTGTAAAGTAGAAGGAGTGACAACTCACATTCGTGCTTAATGATCTCTACACAAAATTATGTAACATATGCACTACACATCAAATTACACCATATACACAAACATGTCTATGATCACTAAATTAATTAAAGAGAGAGAAAGAGAGAGAAACACTCACCTGAGCTCGATCGCAAATCCAAAGCACTGAAATCATAAGGCTCCAGTAAATCTACATAAATTATTAAATCGAAATTGTTAGATTCTTTAAAAGAATATTTTAAGGAGTTTAAATCTTAGTTAATTAGTTTGGGAGTTGAAGATATGATGCTTTAGGTTTACTGAATTTAATAGGTTTAATTTAAATAAATCTCTAATTTTTGTTAGATTTTTAATAAGCTTTAAATCATTAAATACTCAACGGTTCTAGATTTAACATTAAAGAATAATGGTTTTAAAGTGGGTGATTTGAATTAATTTATGTTGCTATATGTCTAAAACTTTAATCTTAGAAAGTAGAAGTGTTGTAAAATATAATTTATATTTTTCTCTATTTTATTTTAATATTTTTACTAATTATGTTAATACAAATCTTTCTCTTTTATCTCTTTCTTTCTTTGTTTTCTTTTCCCTTTTTCTTTTAAATACAACAGCCCAGCCCAGTCCAGGTTGGACCAGGCCGGACCAGGCCAGGCCAAGGCCTGGTCCAGAAACTTTTATCTTTTTCTTTTTCTTTTTTTTTCTCTCCTGGGCCTGGGCCAGTGTGGCCCAGCACTGTTTCCCCCTTTTTTTTTATAGTTCTGGGCTGGACCAATTGCGGCCCAGTTTTCTTTCTTTTTTTTTTTTTTTTTTTTTTAAATGGACCCAACCCGGGCCTGCCAAGCCCGGGCTGGGCCTGGCCTGGCCATCCTGGCCAGGCCGGCCAGAGAGCAGCGCCTGCTCTCGGCTTGGCCGAGAGCAGGTGCAGATTTTTTTTTTTTTTTTTTTTTTTTTTAATTTTGTAGAAACCTTTTTTTTTTTTAAAGTATGAAAATTTTAGATATATCCTTTTATTGGATTTTGAATTAGTTTTCAAGTATTGGTAGATTAGCCCAATGTCTAATTTAGATCCTTGAAATTATGTTCTAAAAATTTTCTTTTTATTATTATTTTTTAAAATATTTCTATTAAAGAATCTTATATTATTTTTATATAAGTTTTACTTAGATCAAGGTAAAGATTTTGATGATGGAGAAATTCTTGAAAAGGTAGATCTATGCATGATACTCCGATTAAATTATAATTTTTAATTCATGTCAATTTTAAATTATGGTATATTACCAAAATTCATATTCATATAAATTAATTTAAATTTAGGGAAGATCTAAGTTTTCGTAACAAAAAGGGAATCTTAAACATACTATGCTAATTAAATATTTGAATTGATAAAAAAATCAAATTTCTATACTTACTTGTTTCCTTGCTTTCTCCTTGACCTTGTATCTCGAAATCCTTCTTTGTTCACAATCAATTTGAGGGAAAATATGAAGATAAGGAAAGTTATACTAGGGTTTTTCTTGATGTAGGAGAGAAAGGAAATGTTTAGGTTATATAAGGCTATAAGAGATATTTTTTTTTTGAACCTGGACTCTAATTAGGTTAGATTAACAATTTGGTTAAGAATGGAAAGTGGTAGGAAAAATCTCAAAGAGATTTTTCTTGAATCTGGACTCTAATTAGGCTAGATTAGAAATTTAGGTAAGAATGAAAAGTTATAAAAAAAATCTCAAAGAGATTAGATTTAAAATTACAGATTGTCTAGCTTATTAGATTCAAATTAAATTCTGAGTGTTCTTAACTTACACGCCAATGTGGCACAATGGTTTAGGCATTAGTATTTGTTATAAGGGAACGAGGTTCGAAACTTGACATAAACATGTATAGATATATTTATTTATTTCTCATTATTATTATTTTTGTTTAACCTTTATTTATTTTATCTTACTTTATTTTTGGATAAGAGTAAATGGGTTATGGTTTATTAAATAATTGATTGGATTATAGGTTGGACAAGAAGATCATTTAGGAATAATATCAACACTAACATAATAAAAATAATAAGGCTAATCATAAGGTATAAAATATAATACATACATATACTAGTATAAACATAAATCAAAAACATATACACTTAATATGTATGCACATATTTTTATACACCTGTATAAAATAAATTAATCAATAATAATAGCTAATTCTATATAAAATTAATAAGAGTAGAAATACAGTATTACTAGTTAGGGGATATTACAAGGATGATCAACACTCTGGATCTTTCTACAGTTTTCTAAGAGATCAGGACATTGTTGCTCAATGCACCACTCCTGGTTCACCTGAGCAAAAGGTGTGTGAACATCATAATCTGACTTATCAAATATGATTCGCTGCATGATGAGCCATATAAATATGCTAGAGAATTTCTGAGGAGAATGTCTTCACTACTCTATTTATATTCTGAATCATGTTCCTTCCAAGTCTGTTGCTGAAGTTCCCTATAAGATTTGGACATGAAAAAATCACAGTGTCAACCATCTATATGTTTGGGGTTGTCTCAACCCAAGCATTACTAAGCCGGAGCCAAGGACTATCAGTTTGTTCATAGAATTTCCTAATAGATCTAAAGGTTACAATTTTACCGTCCATCCCGACCCATGGAGATTGTTGAATGTTCTCGTGCTCATTTTATAGAAGATGGGAGCATATCACATAGAGACATAGTGATCGAGGAAGTACTAGATTATGTTACTCCTTCTGTCACTCCAATGATGTTAGTATCTTTTTAACTCCTTCGAATACTAGCGTTGATCAGAATTGAGGTCCAATGCCTGATGTTGATGAGGAATTGCATGATGCTCCCCCTCCCACTGCTACACCACCAAGGAGATCTATAAGGGAAAGATGGTCATCCATTCTTGATGACTATGTTACCTATTCTGTGGAAGGTGGATTTACCAAATATTGTTGATCCAGTTAACTATCACCAAGCTATGAACAACATATTTGCAGTCTAGTGGCGTGAATCATTGGAAGATGAGCTGAAATCTATGGCTTGAAATTCTGTGTGGGATTTAAAACCCTTACTTGAAGGGTACAAAGCAGTTGATTGTCTTTAAGATTAAGCATGACTCTGAAGATAATGTGGAGCTGTTCAAAGCCAGATTAGTTGAAGGGTTTAAACAACGTCTAGGGATTGATTATGATGAAACTTTTTCCCTAGTTTCGAAGGACTCTCTCAGGATTATGTTATCCCTCACAGCTCATTTCGACTTAGAGTTACATCAGATGGATGTGAAGTCCCCATTCCTCAACGATGAACTTAAGGAGGAAATTTTCATGTTCCTGCCTGAAGGTTTTGCTACTAATGAAAAAGTGAAATTTTTCTGCAAGTTAAAGCGGTCTATTTATGGCTTTAAGCAAGCATCTAGGAGTGGTACTTGAAATTTGATGAAGTTGCTAGCATCCATGATTTTGTTGAATGCAAGATGGACAAGTGTGTTTATGTCAAGTGGATTGGGAGAAGATTTGTCTTCTTAGTACTTTATGTAGATACATTTTGGTTCTTATCAATGAAGCTCGATTTCTGCAGGATACCAAGAATTTCTTATCCAAGCAGTTTGATATGAAAGATATGGGAAAACCTCTTATATCCTTGGTATTAAAATTGACAGAGATAGGAGCAGAGGATTTCTTGGATTCTTTCAGAAGGCGTACATTGACAAAATTCTGAAGAGATATGACATGAAACATTGCAGGCCAGGAGTAGCAAAGGTAATTAAAGGTAAGTTTTTTCGAAAGTCACAACTTGGAAATGAAGTTTCAACAGAAATATTCAAGGAGTATGTATCTGCAGTTGAGAGAATTATGTATGCAATGGTTTTCTTGAGACCTAACATTAATTTCATAGTTGGATGCTAGGTAGATATCAGCAAAATCTTTCTTGGATTCAGTGGCAAGCTGTAAAGAAAGTTTTTCATTTCTTGAAGAGGACTAGAGATTTCTGATTGAGATAAAACCTGTACAGAAAATGTAAAGTTTAGAAATGGTGCTAGATTCTCAATGCTACCGCTATAGTAAGTGGCTATGCGGGTCATGATCCACAAGGAGGGACTTGTGATGGAAACTTTTAGTAAGTTCTTTTTCTAAGTTACTAAACTAGTTAAAAGTTCTTCTTTGTTTTTATAAAGAAAAGAAAGAAGCTGTGTTAATTTGGAGAAAATAGTAGAGTGGAGAAGATGGTAATTGTTGGTGTTTTAAAAGGAAAAAAAACTAAGTTAAAGTAAAGAAGAATAAAGAGAGATGTGTTTCTAACCTAAGAAGTAAAGAAAGAATTAAAAAAATATTTACTTACCTTCTTGAAGCTTGCTTACCTTGGATCTGTTTCCAACGATTTATCTTGGCTTGAAGGTGGTCAAAGCATGGCGTATAGGATCTTCTCCATTCTCATTCTAAATTATGAAATAAAGGTGCAAGCTTAAACTGATTTAAAAATGACTATCCATCACCATACGTCATCAATGACACTTGCAAGTGCAAGGAAGTTTCAAGGCTATAAGATTCATTTGGATTACAAGCACCTTAGAGGAAAGTAGAAGAAAAATAAAAATGAAGAATAAAGAATACAAGTTTAGATTCAATAAAGAAAAAAGTGAAAGAAAAGAAGATTACTTACACCAGTGTCACTCTCAGTACAAACTTCACTCTCATTCTCTCATGCAACTCTTCTCTCCTCTAAGTTATATTAAAAAATATGAAAATTACAAAAAGAAAAAATAAAATTCTAAACTAAAGTAAAAAAGCTAGTCTAAAATCTTTCTCTGCTCTGTGGTGCCCCTTTGCCTTAAAAAATGCAGGTATTTATAGCCAAAACTGGATAAGGGAGAGCGTACGAAAATAGGGGCAAAATCTCATGCCCAGCAGAAAAGATCTTCTAATAAGGTTGGAGATAAATTTTTATTTTATCCCTTGATCTTCAGTTAGATTATGTTTTATCTTTTTGATTCTTCTGAATATACATCCAAATCCTTTATATCCTTTTGTATATTGATAGGGCTGCATTTTGACTTCTGAATTTGCCTCTATCTCCTTGATTCTTTAAGCTAACCAAATTGATTCTTCTAAATTTGATTTTAATTGTATTTATTTTTCTTTATCTTCAGTTAACCTAATAGATCTAATTAATTTAGAATTTAACTGTCTTTTATTTGGTCTTATCTTCTCTCCTTTCATTAAGTCAAAACTGCAAAATAAGATATTAAGATAAAAATTAGCAAGATTTATTACAAGATAGATGTAAGAATGTAATAAATATGCAATTAACGTGTACAATCAATTTCATGTTGGTATACATGAAATCCATTACACTTGAAATTGTTGTCTATACAAACTCAAACCTTGCAGGAGATAGAGATGACAAAAATCCACTTCAGACTTGTTTTCATGACAGTACAAGGTGCAGACTCATAGAAAAGTGGGAAACAAGAGCAGACTGCCTCATCCAATATGAATGCAGAGTATATAGCATGTCATACAGTAGCTAAGCATGCTATTTGGCTTAAGCAATTCATCTAGGTGTTGAGGATAATGGATTCAATCTATTATCATTTTCTGTGACGATTAAGTTGCTATTAAGTATGTCCAAAATGATTACATCACCAATCACAATAAGCACATTGATCTCAAGTATCATTGTGTCATTAACTATATGGAGATTGAACATAATGACATATTATATAACTCTACACTGGAGATATCGCAGACCAACTCACCAAAAGACTTTCAGTGACCACCTTTCAGGGACATCGTGTAGGCATGAGGGTGCTAAAATCATTCTGATTATTGTTTTTTTTTAGTAGGAGTTTTTATGTTAAATTTTCAGTTATGCTATTTCTGTTCTTAGTATATTCTATATTTTAGTTTTATGAGATTTTTCTCAGACAGTTATTATAATGGCATACAGTTATTATATGGTATTTGTTTCAGTTGATATTATTAAATGTTATGCAATTGCACAAGTAAAAGTATAAAATACATTTAGAGAAGACTGTTAAGAATTCTAAAGATCGCTTGGGTTGGACGTAGTTAGGCTTCATGACCTTAAGCCTTCATTTCAATATAAACGATGATATTTTTATGACGATCATCTAACTATTGAGATGATATGTGTCTGATAAGCACAAGCTGCGGGACACTTATGAAAATGTATTATATGCACTACATGTACATTTGCTATATACATACTAAACTTTACCAATAAAGTATTTTTTCAAAACTATTAGGGTCATTAGCCTAAAAGTTCACGATACAACCTTGGCAAAAGCATAAACCTTAGCCAAAATTTGTCTTTGAACCGTGTTAGTCATCCTCTCAGTTGTAAAATGCTAGTAGTTTAACCTTGACTAATGATAAATTTCACGTGTGGATTTTTTTTTCAAAATCAAAGGATGGCTATCTGCTTTTAAAATAAAATTGTGATATGGGATATTAAAGATTTTCAAAATAAATATTTTTTTTCAAAAATTTCAGTCGAGTATGTCTCGAGTAGGAGATTGTAAGATATTTCCTGATTCGATCCATATTTATTTCCTATCCCATATTATGACAAACATGCAACTTAAGTTAGTCAACATATTAGATGTGTCTAATAGGTGCACTAAGTTATAAAGGTTAGGGCGATCTAGTACTACTCTTTTATTAGGGTTAGGGCCATTATGAGAAGACCACTAATCAAAAGATTATAAACAGAGAGAAAGTCTACCCATAGGAGGTTAGGTTAAGCAGAGAGAATTCTCTCCGTCTCATTCTCTATAGTGGCGATTCAGATTTGGGTACATATAACCATCTTTTGAAGAGGTTTGTTGTCTGAAACCCCATTTCAAGATCTATTATACATGATATTAATATATATGCATAGAAGATAAAGAGAGCTTCTCTAATTAAAAAATTGACTTTTAGTAGGGAACTAAAGAGAGCTGCATATAGAAATAACAAAAATCAAGTAATTTGCTCACCGGAGAAATACAAAAGAGACCTTAGCCAGCCGCCGGCCTTCAATTCGCCGGTTCACGACGCCGACCTAGGCCCGGGCGCCGGTCTCCCATCCACCCCTTTCCAGGGGGCAATTGATCGAGGAGTTCGAGAGTGACGCTCTCCCAGGGCTGAATCTTCCATGGTTGATTCCTGCCTTGTCTCCTCTTCAGCTATTGCTCCCTCCTGGGTTCTTCTTTGTTTCTTTACCTGGTCTGCATTTTCTTGGTGATCCCATCCCCTTTTAGGGCTGGTGGGAACCGCTGGAGATTTCTCTTGGTCGACATATTTCTATGATGCCGGCCACTAGATCCCGAGTTGGGATCTCTAAAGAAGTTGAGGGAAGGTTGTTGGAGGGTGCTACTGGAGATGAGACATCGCCCCATGGCCAATCTCAGCCGATTGGTGCTGCAGATGTTGTGCGGCAGCAGGTTAATGATGTAGTGCAGGTGAAAATTGCCTCTGCTTCTTCCGATTCTGAAGGCTCTGAAGATGTTGGGGGTGATACGTCGGATTCTCGCTTATTGCACAAGACGGGTGATTTGGAGGCACACAAGATGTTTGATGGAATGCCACAGATAGAATCTGCTGATATTGAGAAGAAGCGGAGGGTTGTTTATACTGCAGTGGAGACACAGAAGGGGGCGACTTCTGTTAAGAGAGCCCCGTGGGTTAACTTATTCAAAGATAACCGCAACTTTGGCAAGGGTATCAAATTGGATATGGTGGAATCCGGGGAGGATATGCTGCACATTACGAATGAGGATGTTGATGATGTTGCAGAGATATGGGGTTCTGTCTAGTGGGCCAATTTACAGGTCGATTCCCAGGCATGGATGCGGTCCGGAATATTCGAGAGGGGTGGAAGGTTGAATGTACACACTGGGTCCATCGTTCAGGATGGATAGTATTTAAATTTACATCGGAGGAGGATAGACTTAGTGTCTTGAACGGGGGACCATACTTTATCTATGGGAGATGCTTGATGCTGAAGAACATGCCAAGGTGCTTCAGATTTGGAGGTGAAGAGTTTGCTACAGTACCGGTCTGGGTTCAATTACCGGATCTTCCACTTGAATGTTGGAATGCCCGCGCTTTGAGCAAAATTGCGTCCAGAATTGGGAAACCAATCTCCACTGACAAGATGACCTTAACTAAAGAGAGGCTTTCTTTTGCCAGGGTGATGGTGGAGGTGGATGCTTCAAAGGAACTCGTCTCATCGTTGGAAATTAAGCTACCGACTGGTGACATTTATGACCAATTAGTAGTTTTTGAGGTTAAACCTAAATACTGAAAGAAATGCAAGGTGTTTGGCCATATGGAGGGTGATTGCAGCAAAGTTTTGGAAGGGATAAAGCATACTGCTTATGTGCCTCGGAAGATGGGACGGACAGGTGGTGTGGCTATGCAAAAGAAGGGGAGACTAGTGGAATCTGAGCGTTGCCATGGCGACATCGGGCATGACTGTGCCTATAGGTGCTCCGAAACAGGCTGTTGGTGTGAATCAAGGTGATGTACTAATTGGGGCCAGCAAGCATGGTACGGGTACTCCGGAGCCTATTCTGCTGCCAGAAAAGTCTGTTCAGGCAGCAGAAATTTCTGTTGTGTCAGAACAGTCCGAGAAGAGACCGGTTGAAGCTGGATTGCAACGGTTACCTGATGTGGGATTGGGACATGAGGGGTCTAGAAGTCTTAATAAAATGAAGCAGAAGATGGGTCCTGAACTTAGATCGGGGGCTTCTGACAGGCTCGTATCTCAGGATGAGAGACACGGTTCGGGGGCGACCTTGGAGGAATCTTCGGTCCAGATTCGGGAGAAGATCACAGTAGGGGGCAAGGAAAATAAGACTGTGGAGGTGACACAGAGTCGTCAGGCGGTTGTGAGGGAGAATCGGAAACTGACAGAAAAGGGTCTCAGCTTCGCCTTAGTAGCTAAAGGAAAAATGAAAGGGAAATCCCTTCAACCTTCCAAATGAGGCTGGCATTTTGGAATATCAGGGGTTTCACCTACCCCTGAAACAAAAGGGTGTTGAGGCACTGGTAAAAAAAAGGGAGATTGGTTTAATGGCAGTATTAGAGACTAAACTTTCAGAGTCTGGACTGGAAGTGTTCATGCAAAGGAGGTTTAAAGGTTGGAAGCAGGTCAACAACTTTGGTTCTCATGGTGGAGGTAGAATCTTAATCTTGTATGATCCATTGAAGATTCAGCTGGATACTCTGGAGATTCTCCCTCAGATTATTCACTGCAGGGTGGTCTGTAAGGTATCATCAGTAACTTTCATTGTTAGTTTTGTTTATGGGTTCCATTCCATTGGGACTAGGAGAAGCCTATGGGAGAACTTAATTAGGTGGGGTGATACTCTGTCTGAGCCTTGGCTTCTGATGGGGGATTTCAACAATATCTTGAGACAGGAGGAGAGAGTGTGTGGTGCGGAGGTGTCACAATACCAAATTAAAGACTTTACTGAGTGTTGTGATGAGTTGGGACTGTCTGACTTACAGTTCACGGGATGCCACCTGACTTGGACCAATGGTACTGTATGGTCTAAGTTGGATAGAGTGATGGCCAACCCACTTTGGCATCAGAGGGCCTTCTACTGCCATGTGGAATTCTTACCTTCTGGTTGTCTATCGGACCATTCCCCTGGACTAGTCTCTTTGCTGGAGCGGCCCCGAACGGTAAATAGACCTTTTCGATTCTGGAATTTCTTGGCGGGTCATGAGGACTTTCGGGAGACTGTTAGAGCTGCCTGGGATATTGAGATAGTAGGTTCTCTTCAATTTCAGTTTTGTCGCAAGCTAAAGCTATTGAAGGCCCCGTTGTAACTTCTCAATGAGAGGAATTTTGGTCATATTGCTTCACGAGCTGAACGGGCTAGGTTACTCCTTAAACTGGCTCAGGTACAGATCCAAACTCAAATTGATAATTATGAACTTCGGGAAAAGGTTGTGGAGTTACGTAAAAATGCATTGGCCTTATCTAAGGCGGAGATGGACTACTTTTACCAGCTGGCTAAATGCACCTATGTTTCTAAATCTGATAAATGCACTAAGTTCTTTCACAGTATTGTGAAAAGAAACAAGGGGAAGGGTTATGTGGCGGCTATTTCTAAGGAGAATGGTTCATTGACGGAGTCGACGGAGGAGGTAGCATTGGAATTTAATCGATACTTCGAGGGACTTCTGGGTACTAGTTCTCAGGTAGAGCATGTTGACCCACAGGTGCTTCATTGTGGGGAGGTTATCCTCCCATCAAGCTTGTGATCTGTTGAAGGAGGTTACCTCGGAGGAGATAAAGGAGGCACTGTTCGGTATTGGGAATGACAAGGCACCGGGTCCGGATGGATATAGTGCACTCTTCTTCAAGACAGCATGGGATATTATTGGTGTTCAGTTCTGTGATGCTATTAAGGAATTTTTCTTATCAGGATCTCTTCTGAAGCAAATGAATCACACTTTGATTGCTTTAGTGCCTAAATCTGCTCATGCTAAAGCTATGAGTGAATTTAGGCCTATTGCCTGTTGTAATGTGATCTATAAAGTGATTTCTAAAATCCTGGCTGCGAGGCTGCGACCTGTGCTCGGAGGAATTATAGATAATTCGCAATCTGCTTTTGTGGAGGGCCGGAGTATGATTGAAAATATTCATTTGGTCCAAGAGTTATTGCGAAAGTATAACAGGAAGAGGATATCCCCGAGATGCTTGATTAAAGTGGACCTCCGGAAAGCATATGATTCGGTCTCTTGGGAATTCCTTGCTGAGGTAATGACTGGTCTTAGATTCCCAGACAGATTTATTGGATGGATTATGCAATGTGTAACTTCTCCATCTTATTCTATTGGCATGAATGGAGGGATGTGGGGGATGTTCAATGGAAAGAAAGGATTGCGACAGGGTGATCCTTTGTCTCCTTTTCTTTTTCTTATATGCATTGAATATCTGTCGAGGAGTCTAAAGGTAAGTACAAACAGATTGGGGTTCAAATTTCACCCTAGGTGTGGAAAGCTTAGGTTGTCACACCTGGCATTTGCTGATGATCTCATGCTCATGGCGAGAGGGGACATTCCTTCTGTCAGTATTATTATGGATAGCCTCAGGGATTTTGGTTTGAAATCGGGACTGTGTGCTAATTTGCTCAAGTCTAGCCTCTTTACGGCAGGAGTATATGGAGAGGAACTTGTTCAAATGAGGCAGTTGACTGGAATCCCTGTTGGTGTGATGCCTTTCCGTTATCTCGGTATCCCGTTGGCGGCTCAGAGGCTTCAGTTGGACCATTTTGCACCTTTTGTTGATAAAATAACTATGTATATCAACTCATGGGTGGCTTCCAGTCTTTCTTTTGCGGGTAGAGCTGAGCTATCAGATCAGTGCTACAAGGAGTGGATTGCTTCTGGCTATCTATTTTTCCGGTTCCAGGTGCTATCATAGAGAGGATAACTCGGCTGTGCAGGAATTTCTTATGGCATAAGCGCCATCATCCGGTTTCATGGAAATCCATGTGTTTGCCAAAATCGGAAGGTGGATTAGGATTCCGAGATCTAAAAACTTGGAATAATTCCCTGCTAGCAAAATCCTTTTGGAACATTCATAAGAAAAAGGACACTTTATGGGTGCGTTGGGTGCATCATATATACCTTAAAGGGGATGTCTCTGCTTGGGAATGGAAATGTATTAGGGACGACTCGCCATTGCTAAAGAGGCTAGTTGCGATACGAGATAAAATATGTCTTGTAGAAGGTTCAGTTGAGGCGGCAAAGAGGAGGTTATCCTCTTGGGCGGTAGGTGAGCGGATGTGCATATCGCTTGGATATGAGTTTTTCAGATATAAAGGTCCCAGGCTAGCTTGGACAAGCTCAGTTTGGAATTCGTATGTCACACCAAAGCATGCTTTTACTCTGTGGCTTGCAGTGCAGAAGAGGCTACCTACAAAAGATAGATTGACCTTTCTTCAGGTTGATGAATCGTGTGCACTCTGTGTTGGTAATAGGGAATCGGCAGAACATCTATTCTTTCAATGTTCCTTCTCTGCTATGGTTTGGAGATGTATTAGAGAATGGCTGGGTATCTCTCGGGGGATGTCAACTATCTCTAGTGCTCTTAAGTGGATAAAGAAGGAGGCGAAGGGTTCCAGTGGAAAATCAAAAGCTAAAAAGGTGGCCCTTGCTTGTACTGTCTATCATATCTGGAATGCCCGCAATATGAAATTTTTGAAGGCCAGGCTCAGGAGGTGATTTCTACTGTATTCAAGATTAAACTGCACATCTATAGGATTGTATTCGCTTTGGATCCAAATACAAATGTGGCGTTTTGAGAATCTGGAATTCTATCAGGAAAAATGGGTTGCCAGCAGAATTAGTCGACTAGTGGGTGGTTCTAGTCGACTACAATCTTATATAGTCGACTAATGTTTTGGTATAGTCGACTCCTGCGGCAACAGAGAAGATGGATACATCCAGCTCAACTTCTTAGTCGACTTAACTTTATGGTTAGTCGACTTGGTGCATGTTAGTCGACTAGGCTTTCTGATCTAGTCGACTAGATTAATGTATAATCGACTAGGTATTCTGATATAGTCGACTGGAGCATAAACAGAGAACAAAGCTACTTCCAGAACACTTTTCAAGTCGACTAGTAATTGGGGTTAGTCGACTACTACTATTAGTCGACTAAACTTGTGATTAGTCGACTAATATGATCTTGAGTTTGGCTGTGAGGATACATTGTAAGGGGTAGTTTGCCGATTTGGCTTTCTTACAGTTTTGATAAATAAATTTACATTCTCCAAAAAAAAAAAATATATATATGCATAGAGTCAATCGATTGTTTTATTAGCACTGAATCTAACAAACCATTCTTATAGTAGTTAATAGCAAATTCAGCTCTCTGAACCTTTGTTCATGGAGATTACCCAGCCATGTTTGTTAAATCAATTGAAGAAACTGAAACTATATATGTAATTGATGAGGGCTTTTGAATTTTGAACAAACTGAGAATTGTGTATATTATTGATGAGTGCAATGCCTGAATATATAGAGATTACATGTAACACCCTGTTCCCAGAATACGAACCCGAGTACGTGTCCTAATTTTTTGATCATATTTTTCTAATTTTTCTATGTATTCATTTTTTGTAATTATTTATATTATTATTTGGTATCAGATCTGGATTTTTGGATTCGGCTCAGCCTGAGTCTAAAGCCGGGACCCGATCTTAGTGTACTACTTATTTGATTTTTTTGATAGTAAAATTTGATCAATTTCAGCTTCTAATACTATTTTTCAATATTTTGAATTTTTCGTGATTTTCTAAAATTTTTCTAAATTATTCTGCAAAACTTCAAAATCGATATTAATTTGTACCGTTCAGATTTTTAATTTTCAAATGGAGTTGAATTCTAAATTTTGCTTTCACATTGTTCCTCAAAATCATATCTTCTATTTTAACTCATCTTTTAAAGATTTTTCTGAATTAATCTAAATTTGACCATATTCAGTGTTGATTGGTATCACCGATCGATTTTAGGATTTTTAGTTTGCAAAAGAGATCGAATTTCTCGAATCTGACTTTATATTATTTCTTAGTATAATATTTTCTATTTATGAATTTTTTGAAAACTTTTCTGAACTAGTAAAATTTTGATTGAAAATAATATTATTATACTACAGTAGAACTCTTTTAAATTAATATTCTTTGGACCGACCCTTGAGTATTAATTTAGAGAGGTTATGGATTTGAAGGATTTTACCTTGTGAGTTATTATTTTATCTTAGAAAATGCGTCTGTTTAATGTTTAATGTTTCACGTCCTTTAAACTCCTCCAACGACTCTATAGCATTTAATCTTCTCAAAAATCTCGCTTTGGTTGGTAGGCTCCTTAAAAATCTCTTTACAAATATATCTTATCATAAGTAAGGCTGTTGAAATGTTAAATTTAGTTAAAATCTTTTGCCTACATTAGGAAGATGATCACAATAACTTTTGAGGATAATTCAAAAGATGAAGGATGAAATCAAAAATATAAAATATGGTTGCCTTGTGCAAACTAGCATCTTAAAGTACTTTTCTAGTTCTTGAATATTGTATGTAATAGATTTTTTATTTTTATGAAATTATTAATTTATGCGACAGTTGGGACCAAAATTTTACATTAGGTTTCAAAAAATTATTAATTATTATGATAGAGGGGTTTATTAATTTTTATACTGGCCCGAGTTGGGGCCGGAATTTTTTATTAATTTAAAGATGTTATTAATTTAGAGGAGATTAATTTATAGGGGTCCTACTGTATTGTTTTCTTTTCCTTTCTTTCTTTCTTTTTTTTTTTCCTTTCTTTCCCTTACCTCCCACGTGGCTGACCTAATCCCATACCCATCAACAACACCCGCCAACAACATCCTTACCCCATCAACATTAGCACATCAGCCCATCACTTCTTATTTCTCTTTCCTCTTCTAATTCTCTTATCTTTTTCTCTCCCTTTTTCCTCTCCATTCTTTCTCTTTCTCCTTCTAGATGCAGACAACACCCTCCCCCTCTCCTCCGGCAACCTCTGGCTGATGACCATGCGGGCCGCGACCTCCTCCAGCCAACCCGACACCACACACCTCCACCCCTCTTTACTTCTCTGTCCCCACCTTCTTTCTCATTCACCATCATCTTTCTCCCCCTTCCACCTTCAACTCATCACCACCACCACTCCCACCCCCGGTAAGCTTCCCAGCCAACCACCAAGCCCCCACCCTCGTCTCACTCCCTTCTCTTCCTTCTTCAATAACCAACACCACCACTCCATCTCCCTCCACCTCCATCATCACCATCAAAACCCCAACACCACCACTTCCTCTCCTCCTCCACCTGGCCCAGACCGTCGCCGGCTCCCTCTGTCGCACCAACACACTCTGACTGCTCCCGGCGTCGCCCACGGCCGCGGCCAGCTATCCCTTTCCCCTTCCCTCTTTCTCTCATTTCTCTTTCTATTTCTCTCTTCTCTCTTCCTTTTTTCTTCTCTTTTCTTTCTCTTTTCTCTTTCTTTCCCTCTCTCTTGTTGTTCTACTCTAATTATCTTCTCTCTCTTTCCCACTCTCATTTTCTTTCTGTGTTTCTCTCTCTCACTCCTTTCTTTCCCTATCCCTTGGTTCTGGATCTGATTCTCTCTCCCTAGCTCTCTCTATCTAAGTCTCTATTTCCTCCTATCTCTCCTTATTTCTTTCTCTCTCCTCTTTTCCTCTCTGTATCACATTCTCACTCTTTATGATGTGCTCGTGTGTAGTAAGAGTTCCCCAGAGTTTCCATTATGTTTCGGCTTTAGGCAAATACTCTTTTTCAGTATTTAGGCAAGTACTATATTTTACGTTGGGCGAGTGTTTTCTATTATTGTCATGTTTAGTGAATGCTATTTTGGTGTTTAATACATGATACATGTTATGCAACTTGTTACCTATTATACTGCTCGATACATGATTTGTGAGCACTTTTCTAATATTATACATGCTTTGTGAATACTTGTTGGTTGTTATTGTGAGTACCGTTATTTCATGTTTGGCCTGTACTGTTTTTTTATATGCAAGGGTTGTACCAACATTTGTGTAGGTACCTATTTAACTCCAAATTTAATATAGCTCTGCCGAGAGGAGAGCTTAGCGCTCAGTGTTTTACAGCTAGACTCGTTTGAGTGTAGCTTCCCGCGTGTGATAGCTAGACGTTCATATGTTGCTTCGTCGTGTGCGTTTACCTTCGCCGCAAGCATGGCTTCGTCACTTGCGTTAGTCGGGTGTTCATACGCTCCTTCGCGTGTACGTCTAACTTCACCGCAAGTGTGGTGATCGGTCACTGATATTGCATGTTTATTGCCACATTCTTATATTTATTATATAATAAACTCTGCTGTTTGATTATCTTTTTGTCTAATTATGTGCAGGGCCTTTACTAAATGAAAGAGGAGAGAAAATGGGCCCAAAAGCCCACCGAAATTAAGATTATATAAAAATCAAGGATGAGGGCAAATGTTCAGCTGAAGATCAAAGCAAAATGGAGAGATAACAACAAATAAAAGCTGGTTAAATTCAGATTTTTAAGAATCCATTTCGGTTAACTGAAAATCAACAATGATATTGACAATTCAGAGCCAAAACTACGAAACCAGTTGGATAAAAAGAGCCAACAACAAAACAAGAGTTTGCACCCCTGGTGCGGCCACCTGGCCAAGCCCAGCATTCTATTGAGATATGGGGGAGCGTTTTGTAAACGCTCCCCCTATCTTCAGACGCTCTCCCTTTTCTATTTTCCGCTATAAATACTTGCATATTCTAAGGCCAAAGTGAATGATTCAGCAGAGAGAATAGGCTAAGTTGTTCTTTAGTTTGTAACTTTGATTTTGTTTTCTTTTTAATGTATGTTTTTATTTTTATTCATATAACTGAGATGAGAGAAGAGTTTCATGAGAGAATGAGAGTGAAGCTTGTACTGAGGATGACACCGGTGTAAGTTGTTCTTTTTTCTTCCATTTTTTACTTTATTGAATCTGAGTTAAATTTTTATGTTCTTCTTCTATTACTCTTCTTCTCTTTGGCTTTGATGATAATCCAATTGATACTTATGGTGATGGATAACTGTTTCTATTTTATTTTCTACTTGCATTTGAATTCATAGTTTAGTCAAGGAATGGGAAAGATCTTATATGGCATGCTTTGCTCGCCTTCAAGGTAAGGTAAGTCTTTGCAAAGGATCCAAGGAAAGTCATCAAAAGAAAGAGGTAAGTAAGAACTTTTAGGTTTCTTTTTTTCTTTTCTTTTAATTCATTAGTTCAGATCACTTCCAAACACAACTATCTTTTGTTTACTCTTTTTATTTCTTTGTATAAACTTTATTTTTCATTTTCGAAAATCACCATCTTCTCTTATCTTCCACTTTCTTCTTAACTTAACTATAAATTTATTTTCCTTTTTTTTACAAGAACAAAGGAAGAACTTTTAACCATTTTAAGTGAACTTAAAAGAGACTTACAATGCGCTTTCATCGCAAGTCTCTCTTTGTGGATCATGACCCGCATATCCACTTGCTATCATAGTAGTATTGAGTACCTTACACTATCTATTCTATATTTCTAAATTTCTGTATTTTTGTGCACAGTTAGAACCTCAATCAAATTTTGGCGCCGTTGTTGGGAGGGACGGTAAGTAACTCTTTTTAATTTAATTTATTTGTTAACTTTCTTCTCTGTTTTGGTGTGCATGATTTGCTTTTAGAAAATTAGGAGCTGCAGTGGATATATAAAAAGCTTTGGGACTCTGTTCTTGAAAACAGAGCCCCGAAGCTCTTTATTGCTGCGGAAACGCGGCGATAGCCTGTTTGGCGTGACAGCCAGATTGAACTACTCAATTTTGTTTTTTACAGGGTGGGTCAATTGGAAAAATATATATTCTGCAGTTCTTAGATTTTCTGTTTAACACTCTGTACACACTAATTTTATTTCAACAGTAACTTGATGTTTGTTAAATGCTAAAAATGGTTTACACTTTACATTTAAGCGTCTGTCTAATTTCGTTTATATTTACATTAGTGTTGAAGAGTGTTGGAGCAAAGGTACGTGTGCATAGCTGTAGTATAGGAACCCTTTTGAATTGTTTATATTGCTTAAGTATTGCTTTTCATATACATGTACACGTTGCACTAAATTGAATTAAGGGCTTGTCCTATAACAAGATAAGGTGGGGAAGTCATTACCCTCCCTTACCCCACAAATAATCTCCTCACTCACTAACCTAGGCCTAACTTAAAACTGAGTAAACGTTGGCCCTAGGGACATCTCGAACTCAATAGGAGACTGAGCTAAGGAAAAGTTTATTAGAATTTGGCCCTTGCCAAATCGATGTCAAAGGTCAGGGATTGAAAGGCGAAACCTCGAAGGCTGGTGGTTTGGCTTAATTAAGCCCGTCACTTTTATCGTGGATACCTTCCACCAATCTTGCCCTGATCTGGCCGATTAACATGTGGTCAGATTCTGCAATATACTCCCCATGGACAGTCTAACCAGTTAGGAGTCTTCTAGGTCTAAGGTTTACCTTAACTTAGGCTAGATTTTTCTTTCTTTGTTTGTTTACTTGATTGGTTTTATTTTTTTGAAATCTTTGTGATATGGGTTACAATTCTAATTATTCCAATGCGTATAATGATTCATACTTCACACCGATCTCTTTTGACTCTGATGTTCCAACTGACATATCATAACTTTAACCAACCAAGTATGCCAGATTGGTCTTGTTCGAATCAATATATGCCCCAATCTCAATATTATAAGCAAGACCAGAACAATCATCATCATTCTTCACAGAATCAGTGGGGATACAACTCCCCTGAGTCATGTGGTCAAAAACCTTACCAACATCCAGCTTCATATACTCCTTTTTCAAACAACCAATAGAAGGACCAACTGACATGGAAAAAGGATGGAAGCCTTGGAAAAGCTCGAGCAGTGAATTCAAAATCTAAAAGACTTAAAATTCCATCAAAATTTTCAAATCCAAGATTCTTACTCCATTTCCCAAGTCCCACCACAAGAAGAACAAACTAACTTAGAAAAGAGTATGGAATCTATGATTCAATTCCAAAGCGATCCTTTCGATATAATAGAAGCAAGACTTAGTCGATTGGAAAACATGCGTAGAAATGAGAAAACTCTCTCTACCTAATTTTTGACTATTCCCGACACTTCTAGCCATATTAATGAAAATTAAGAATCATGGAATCTCGAAGACTTTAACCAAGATTCAATTTCACCAAAAAATCTTGAACTTGACCAATATCAACCCATTGACAAATTGGCAAGTTTTCATTTCAATAAATTAAACTTGAACATGAATGTGATCCTGACCAACAACTTTGTGATTCAATTTCAATTTTTGAATCTATGTTGAATCTGGTATCCGATCCTGACCAACAACTTTGTGATTCAATTTCAATTTTGAATCTATGTTGAATCTGGTATCCTTACCCAAGTTGGACCCATTTCTCGAGCTAACATTGATTCATGTATCCATAGATTTAAAATTGAACCACCTCTTTCGGATAGTCGCATTTCATTGATGGAAAAAAATGTAAAATTAAATTCTTTGATTTGGACTCAACTCTTGAACCAAAACTGACTCTCGAATCCAAAGTTGATTTTTTTCAAGTTAGTAATAGTTCTCGAACATATCACTCTTGTGCCCAAGTCAACCATCCCATCAAGTCACATTCTTTTGTTACATATAGGTAAAGACCATAATGACTCCATGATGATTTCTCAAGATTGATCTTATGAAGGGGACAATTTTCATGATAGGATCTTTCATGATCCTATTCATATTGGGGATTGTAAATATGTAAATAGAAAAGATATCAATAAAGATGAGTTCCATGAACCATCCTTTATCTTGATTGGGTAGCAACATTTAGCCCAATCCGACCACTACCGGAACCATCACCTTAAGGTATATTTTCCTTTTCTTTCTTCTTTTTTGTGCATTTATGCATTCATTCATATATTGAGGATAATGCATGAGATAGGTGTGGGGGGAGGGTTCTAACGTAATATAGGTTTTCTATTTATTTAAAAAATTACATTTTTTTTTGCTTTTAAATACTTTCTGAAAAGAGAACAATATTTTGACCTATTTTTTGTTAGAAGTTAAGTTAATTTTAAGGAATAGAAGAATCATAATTAGGATTTCTTATATTTGATCAAAATAAGATTATTTGTTTGATTTCTAGGGTTAGAAAAAAATTGAAAAAGTAATTTAGTCTTAATTTTTAGTATGATGAAATATGCATACTTTATGCACTTACACACTTAGAGTTTAAAAATAAAGATTCTTATGCCTTAAAAAAGGAGAAAGAAAAAATTAGATATATCAAAAATCCTCTGATTAAGCTCGGTATTTGTGCCTCATAAAGCATAAGTATTCACGCCTAAAACGGTCCATCTTATAAATAAAAATTCTTAGTTTTGTAGTCTTATTTTCTCGAGTCCTTAAGTCCTTGGGGTGTTTTCTCACCCAGTGTCCTAAGACCGTCTGGTTTGGGAATCACTGACTAAAACCTTGTTACATGGGCAGATTAGAAAGCCTAATAGAACTGAGGGATAATACCACTAAAAATATGAAAAATAAGGTATAACAGTTAAAGTTAAAGAATCTCGAGTCAAAATTTAACTGAAAGGTACATATGACTTAGGGTACGCCGGACCACTCCTGCTTCTTGGAGGCCTTTCCGATTGGCGAGGGCTTCTAGACGTTGTTCCAGTTTATTTATTCTTTTAGAATGAGTGCTCCTATTCTCTGAATTGCCTCCTTCTGCAGACGAAGACTTGGACGAGTCGGAGTTGGACTGTCCCTCCTCCTCGGTATGCACAGAAGATGAGCTCTCCCCTTCTTTCCGTTTGCCTTTAGACTTCTTAGAAGGAGTTTTGGATTTCGGCCTTCTCCTGCCTTCAAGCAATTGTTAAAGCATTTGCTTGAGGGTGTCGATAGATTCTTATTGGGCGCAAATCATATCGAGTTATTCCCTCTGGGCCTGAGCTTGTTATTCAAAGCACCTGGCCATCTCTTTAGGAGTGTTTTTCATATACGGGAAGACTTCCTTCTCTACAGAAGAGTTCAAGGCCTGTGATTCCACAATGGCGGAGTGTGACTCACTTACTTCAATGCCCTATACTAGGGCACTGTAGTCCACTGGAGCTGCCGTACCAGTCTGAGTGCGAGTATGCCGGTACATTCCTTCTGGTTCCGTGTCAGAATCATCAGAGCTGACTATCAGTTGTTTCGCCTTACTTCTGCTTGCCGTAGTGCTTGGACCCACCATATTCGCAGTAACTTCTGGATACTCCGTATCAGAGAAAGTTTTCTTTGTGCGGGAATGATCGGGAGAAAATCGCGCACAAAAAATATATGTTTTGAAATCAAGATTTAAAGTGTATGTGCCTTGGCTTCCTCGATACTCTCGTTATAGCATAGAGGCTAAACGGGTGAATCCACAGGGACGGGGAGCGATAGAAGCTTTACCGAAATTTTCACGTGTGTGTTAAAGTTTCTTCAATATTTTAAAGAATCAAAAGAATAGAAAACAAAGAATGAAAAGAGAAGCGTACGGTGAAACACGAAGAAGTGGGAAACATAAAAAAGATGGTTTTTGTGATTTTTGATATATTTCTAAAACAAAGTAAAAAGAGAAAAGAAAACTCATGGATACTAACTACTAATGGCTCCATTAACTATGCTAACCTCTCTGTGATAGTTGCCTCACATGTATCCTTGACCATTACTAGTCCTTGGTTCAAGAGCGTTTCAAAGCATTACCCATAAGATAACTCATCACATCTAAACTCAATAAATAAGTGCAAGCTACACTTAAACATCAAAACTAAATAAGAGTAAGCATGGAGTAAAGTAATGTTATCTTGTTAGAGAGTTAGGATGTTAGAGTGTTAGAATCCATCATCATGAGCCATCAATGGCTCTTGCAAGAGTAAGGCAAAGTAAAGGCTATTAAATTCATGTGCATTATCAAGTAAGAAGTTAGCAAGTTAGTGGTTAGCAATTAGTTTCCATGAGAGAAAATTAGCTAAACATATAAAAGGAGTTAGAGAGAATAAAACAAGGAGAGATAAATAGAGCACTTTTCATAAATTGTCACCTTCCATTACAAGCACTCTTGTTTTCCACTCATGTACTACTCGCTTTCCTATTACAAGATCTACAGGACATCAAAAATACAAAGAAGGAAGAAGAAGAACAACTAACCTAAACTACCCTAAACTACAACATGGGGAAGATAACTATTCTCACTCTCTAGATATCTCCTCTGAAGGACCCCAAAGGGGGTATTTATAGGCACCAGGAGAAAGGGGGCCAGGGGGACAAACCCTGGCCCAAAGCGCTGGCACGGTGCACGCAACGCCGCCTGTTGCGCGCTGTCATGTCGCGCCCTTGTTGGTTGTATTGTCTGAATTTCTGATTTGAGGCCCCGGGTCTGACAGAATCACCTCCTAAGATCAATGGCTACTTTATAAGCCTTTAATCACATATTAAATGGTGATTTTGGATCTTATTCTTCATTTTCACACCATGGACCTAGAATCACAAAAGAAGGTATTATTAGCAGAATTTAATATTAAATAAATGTGAAGATGTGGTATAAAATATGTAGTTTTAAAGACTAATCACACACCCCGCACTTATCTTTTTCTCGTCCTGAGCAAAACAAAAAATATTAAGGAAATTATTACACCACTTTCGCAGGTGACGCGATTGCACTGAGCATGTGCAACAAGCCGTTAAACCTCTAGGTTTTCCTTAGAGGAGGAGTTTTATCTCTTGAGGGTTTTCAGCGGATTACACCCACAAAATCCATAAAGAAAGAAATCAAATATTAGTATTTTGAAAACGCATTTTTGAAATAGAGAAAAGTGCTAAAGTATTTTTGAGAAAATTTAAGTGATTCAAAGTCATAGGTTAACCAGAAATTATTCTTCCTTAAACTAAGTCGAAATATAAAATCTTATTATAAATTAAATGTAAAATTTAAAATTGAATTGATTCTTTGATCTTTAATAAAACTCTTAGAAAATATGCACTTTGTGAACAATGAAGTTTTTTGGGATATTGACTCAAATTTTCATGTCATTGATTTGTGTATATTTATTTTTTCTCTTGTTTTCTTTCCTTAGTTTTCTTAAGCTTTCTTATTTACCCAGGTAGGGAGCCATTAGCCAGTGACTCCCAAACCAGATAGTTTTAGGGCACCAGATGAGAAAACATTCCTCAGACTTAAGGACTCGAGTAAACAAAGCCACAAAACTAAAGGAGATTATTTTATTTTTATCCACCATTTTTGGTATGAATAATCATGCTTCCTGAGGTATAATTACCCAACTTCAATAAGTGATTTTATCATTATATATGTGTGTGTATGTGTGTGTGTGTGTGTGTGTGGCTTTTCAGTCTTTATTTCAATCCCAAAAATTGTGTAAGTATGAAGTGCATAAATCTAAGGCAAAAAATTCACGATCAAATTATCTTTCCAATCTTACTTTCTTAAAATTTAAACAACATCTATTATTTTGACTTGGTTTAAAATTTCATAATTTTTGGTCTTCCTAATTCCTAAGATAATCTTAATTTTTAAAAAATAAATTAAAACTATTTCCCTTATTTCAAAAGTTTTGTAAAAAAGAAAAGAAAAAGAGTTTCTATACAAAAGAAAATTTTAAAAATTTCCTAAAAAGAAGTGTAAAAGAAAGAAAATGTAAAACTAACTATGTTAGTAAACCCTCCCCCATACTTATCTCATGCATTGTTCTTATTGCATCGTGAGTGTGTATATACATGAAACAAATGGAGAGGGAAGGAAAATTACCTTATGGTGGTGGCTTCGGTGGTGGTCTGACTAGGCAAGCGTTGTTACCCAACTAAGATATCGTGGATCCTGCAGAAACCCACCAGTGACCTTTCTAATACGACCTAGTAAAAGAATGATTGAGTGAATAGTCTTATTTAAAATTATTCCCATCTAATTTTCAATTTTCAAAAATAATTACTGAGTCATTTTATTCAACATCCTTATCCAATAATGAAGTATGATTTGAGAGATGATTGATTTGGACTCAAATGGAACAGGAATAAAAATCGATACTGACTCGAGAATTTGACTCAGATCAAGTCGAGATTCAAAAGGGGAGTCGAAATTGGTTCAAAAATGGGGTTCAAACTAAAGAATTGATGTTTACACACTTTTCCATCAATGAAGTGTGATCATAAGATATCGGTAATTCAATTTCACAGTGTACTAGTAGATTCAATGTTGTTGACTCCAGAATAGAAAAAAATCTGGTAAAGATACCAGAGTCATTATTGAATTAAAAAGTGAAATGGAATTATCAACTTGAGGTTCATGATCACTTTCAAGCTCAAGTTCAATTTCGGAAAAAGGATAACTTGTCAAAATATCAAGGTGGTTCTCAAAATTTTGGATAAGTTCAAATAGATGTAATGAAATTGAATCTTAATTTTCGTTCACAGAAGGAATGTGAATGGGTGAAATGGTCGATTCAAGTTCAGAAATTATAAGAATCAAAATTGGCTCAAGAACGTTACTTAGTTTAGGTAATACTATAGGAGTCGATATTGAATCAAAGGTTGTACTCGAATCGCTAAATTGAAGCTCAGGCTCACATTCATCTTCAAGTTCAATTTCAAGAAATGGATAACTCGCCAAACTATCAAGAGGTTGATGTTAGTCATGTTTAGGTTGGTATGATGAAATTGAAGCTGCATTTCCAAAATGACATGATTCGTGAGTCATATGAATATTTGGTGGACATGGGAAATCAATCATATTTTGTATTATGCGCTCGGTCTCTTGCACGAATTTCATAATTTTTTCCCACAATGATTTTTCTTTGAGTCATTCTGGAAAAGAACTACATGAATTTTAAAATTTTGTGAACATGATGAGGCTACCATTTTTTCAAATTATTTTTGGGCTTCTATCACTTCTTCCAAACTCCTTTCCAATGATGATTTTTCTTCAATTGGTGGTTCAGGAAAATGAGTATATGAATCAAAATCGGGGAATGAATATTATGAAAATTGTGGACCATGTTGCGAAAATTTTGACTCAGGGTGGGTGAATCCCCATTGACTATGTGAAGAGTTGAAATTATTTTGAAAATAATAGTCATAGGATTAGGGATATGGGTCATATTGAGTCGGATAATCCCAACTCGACATATATGGTTGGTTCATGTTGTACATAGCCGGGTTGGAGTTATCCGAGTCAAATGAGATCGGGGTGAAATATGGATTCAATTAGGATTGAAAAGATTATTGTTGTTGAAATCCATATCACATTTATAAAAAAAAAAACACACAACAAAGAAAAAGAAAAAGAAAACAAGCCTATGTTAGGGTTGACTTAGACCTAGACGACTTCTAACTAGTTAGACTGTCCACAGGGAGTACATTATCAGAATCTGATCACGAGTTAATTGACCAGGTAGGGGTAAGATCAGTGGGAGGTATCCGTGTCAGAGCAACGGGCCTAATTAAGTCAACCACTGTTCTTCGAGGTTTCGTCTCTCAATCCCTAACCTTAGACACCGATTTGACAAAAGTTAACTTCTAACTACTTTCCCCTTAGGTCAATCTCTTAAATGAGTCTGAGATGTCCCTAGGGGCCAACGTCTAACAATTTTTATTTAGGTTTGGGTTGTGTGAGTGAGGAGGTGATTTTTTGAGCTAGGAGGGTAATGACTCCTTATGTTGTATTGGGGCCCTTAAGTTCAATTCATGCAAGTGTGCAATATAGATAAGAATGAACACACAAAGAGAGTAAATCACCTACGTGTTTGTCCTAACTATATGCTATGCAATATGTACACCTCCATCAAGATCACAACAACACAAGAATAAAATACAGTATATTGGAATTGAAATCGACACGTGCCTAGATGTAAATATCTAAATTGTTTTAAAACATCCAATTACCTTATTTTAGTTCTTAATTTTATTACAGTGCACAGGTAATATAAACAAAAAGTAGCAGCAGAATATAATAATATACAAGAATTTATCCAACCACACCAAAGCAAGATTGGACTTCTGCAATACTAAAAATTTGACCTGCACATAAAAAAAACAAAGAAGAAAAGTTAACAAAACGTGAAATCAAACTGTTTTCATCCCCGGTGACGGTGTCAAAATTTGATCGGGAAAAAACTGCGCACAAAAAGTGTATGTTTTTTAATCAAGATTTAAAGTGTGTGTGCTTTGGCTTCCTCGATACTTCCGTTATAGCATAGAAGCTAAACGGGTCGAATCCATAGGGACGAAAAGCGATAGAAGCTTTACCGGAATTTTCACGTGTGTGTTAAAGTTTCTTCAACGTTATAAAGAAGAGACTTTCATGTTAGAGACGCTGGTCTTATGTTTCTGAGAAGAGACACGGAGCTCGGTCGCTGAATGTTGCGTTTAGGAGGTGAGGCCTCGACAACACGAGCTTCTTGAGCTTCGCATTTTGGTCTCCAAACGCAGACTTTGTGCGCCTTGTGCAGCTCAGAAGGAACGCAGGCATGAGCCTTGCATTCTGCATCTGTTAGACAATAATTATTCCAGCTTCTTGAGTCTGTTGTCGACGTGTGCGTTGCCTCTATTGACGTTCGACATTCCGGTTACATGGGACGGATTGTTGGGAACCCCTGGTAACCTGGAGCTGAGAAAGAGGACGGGCGTGGCGGGTTGACCGTCAACAACGTTGGCCTCGCGGATCTCATGAGAGACGTTGATGTGGGCGTTACTGTGACACGACCAGCAATGATGCTCTCTACATAGGCCATGTTCGGAGAAGTCTCCAAAGGGACCCAAGAGCGGATCTCCGAAGAGACCTTGTGGTACTGCCATGCCCTTGGGCTTTTGGAACCAGAAGAGAGGAACTCTTTATACTTTGACTGGTCAAATTTCACGACAAGCGATTCGACTATTCTTCCCATGAAGGTGACGTCACCTTGCGCCACAACTTGCACATCAGTAGAGAAAGTAGTTCCCAGCGGAGTCGCCATCTCTTGTTTCACGTCAGAAAATTAAAAGTATGGGTCGTAAAATTTCCTTGAATCAATGAAAGATTACAACAGATCAACACTCTGATTACAAGAGAGAGGAGATATTCAAGCTCAAACTTTCTCTTTATTTAATGATGGGTTCTTGATGTTGCAGTAGAAAGTGAGTCTTATTTTCCATTGACCGGGTGAACGTCACACTCTTCTGGAAATCTTCTCTTCGAACTATGCACAGAGTAGCACAACTTCTATCCAATGAAATCTCAAAGAGACTTGAGGAAACAACTTATACTCAGCAAGTTGTTTAGAAGAGTTGAACTCTTTAGTATTCCTTAGCTGAAGATTCTGATCAAACTTCTCCATTCCATCCTTTTCTTCTTTTTCTTTCCCAACTAATTCCATCCTCCCTCAAATAGCAAATTGAGCTATTTATAAGGGTTTTAGGGGTAAAACTGTCCCCTTAAAATCCTCCATAATAGGGGTTAACTCTCCTCATTACGTAGGCAATAATTAATCCAGTAATGCGGGCAGTTATAACCGAGATGCAGGGCTTCTCTGCAGTTGAAACGCTGGCTTCGAGCCTCACATTTTGGCATTATAGTGCTGTTGGATGTCAACTTCGAACCCTGCCAGACGCGGGCTTCAAGCTTTGCGTCTTGGTATTGCAGTGACGCTAAGACGCGGGCTTCAAACTCTGCGTCTCGGCCATTGAGACGCAGGTTTCGAGCTCTGTAGTGATGTTGAGACGCAGGCTTCGAGCTCTGCGTCTTGGCCATTGCGCGAGTGGTTATGATTAGCCTTGTGTCTGAAATATAGACTATTCTTTCTGATGAATTGTCCTCAGTGATTTTTAAACAGTATACAATAAGTTTCAGAAATCAAACACAGACATGTACATGCTCTGTGCATGTTGATTCTTGACTAATAGGTGTTATTAGTCGAATAGGTTCTGGGCTAGTCGACTAGTACTGGGTGTAGTCGACTAGGCTCTGTAAACAGAGAGTTGGGTTCTCAGATTGTGTTACATTAGTCGATTAATATTTTCGTATAGTCGACTAAAGCTTGGTATTAGTCGTCGACTAATATTTGACCCTAGTCGACTAATGCGGGATCTGAAAGTTTTCTTTCTGGGTTCTGTTTTTAATTCGGATTGGATTTGGCTTTCCTTCTTTATCTGAGACGGTGCTGATTAGATTGTTGAAATTTATGTTGGATTAGGATCATCTTAGGCGCCTATATAACTTCTTGAGGGTGGTCTTTTGAAGAGATTTTCACCATTGAAAGTTGTAAGAGAGAGAGAGAGAGAGAGAGAGAGAGATCTTGTAACTCTTATATTTTCTTCTCTGTTTTCAATAAAGATTTCTCCCCTCCTCCCCGTGGATGTAGCACATTGTTGAATCACGTTAAATATAGTGTTCTTTGGTTGTGTGGTGATTTAATCTCAATTGTTTGCTAATGGTAGATGTTCTACGCTTCTGCTTCCGCTGCCGAGTCTTTAACTCGGTGTTTTCTATTGTTTGATCGGTGATAGATTACAACATGTTCTATTTTGTTTAATACAATAACCATTGACAAAACCCTCTCAAGCTCACCTCCTCTAGAAGGCGGCACAAATTTGGATCAACAGAGAACCTGTAAATGTCACAATAGATAAGATTAGAAATTTTTTATCCAATTCTATACTAGTTTGTTTGAAGGTTTTAAGTCACTTTTTAATGTTTTTTAATTACAATTTCCATTTTATGGTGATATTGTCCCAAAATATATTTTGACTGGTAGTTAACTTCTTCTAGTTATCAATCCAAAATGACGTTCTGAGATCACAATTCAGACCCAAGTAATAATACATATTATAAAAAAAAAAAAAAAAAACTCATCCAAGACACTGAAATGTGAAGGCCACCAGAGTTATTTTATGCCACAACTAGTTCTAAGTTTTAATTTACGTAAAGAATTTACATAAAAGAAGAAATAAAGAAAATCTAAACACCATACAGAGGAGAATATCTGCTATATTTGCCATATCAAACAAAATCTTGCCATCGCAAATTCACAGAAAAAAAAAAAGATTAAAAACTTCTCAGTTACGTACTTCTTTTGTCTGTTCTTTCAAAACAAAACCAAAACATGTAACCATCTAATTTAGAGCAATAATTCTGCCATAATATTAAAAGGGAAAAAACTAACAAGTTTCAGACACAGATAGGTGAGCTCTTGCTTTGTACACACACTTGAGTCTGAACTTGAGTCTGAACTCTGAACTGAACTTCATCAACCTGCAACTTCCTCCACTTTGCTTGTTTTTTCTCTTCTCCCTTCATCACAATAACTCCAATCTCAGAATGGCTTGGTTGCTCAATGGAGTAAGTCAAGTAGGAGCCTTGGAGAAAGCCAAGCAGAGGCTTCAGTATTTTCTTCGGTGCGTCGCCTCTAAATTTAGAAGGGAATTGAGAATGATCCAAGCAATCAGAAGAAGAGAGAGCAACACAGAGCTCTGTTTCTTTGAGCAGCCCCCATTTTGCTATAACAGAGTGCAAATTTTTCACGGAAGGCAGGATTGAGCTCCACATAGGCTGAGAGGTTTTGTTACAGAGAACACTTCTTCCCAGTATAATTTTGGTGATTTTGGTGGGTTGTGAGTGAACAAGGACATGGGAATTTAGCCAGCTCTTTGCTTGTGAGAAACTTGAGAAGACTACTGGGAGGTCTGCTTCAGTTACAGAGATTTCAATGAGAGTTGGTTTTAGTTCTTGGAACTCATCAGCTTGAGGACTTCACTCTCTGCGCAATTAACAAAAATGAAATTTTGAACCAATTGTTTTTGTTTTGTTGTTTGGGGGGTGTTTTCGCTTACCATTGAAACCCAAAAGAGGAGAAGGGAGAAAGCGAGGTAGAAGCCCACCATTGCTGTTTGAAAGAGACTGCAGCTCTTGCTTGATGAACTTAATTCAAACCCACCATTGAATTGATATGGCAACTGGCATTCAATCCCCCCAATCTAGTGGATAAATGTGATTTGACTATTAGGCAGCAGACTCAACATGTTCTGCAATAGGTTGATTGTCGAGCCAATTGGATGCAGCAATCCGCTGGGTCAGGTTAACTAATGAAATTGAATTTGGTTTGAATCATAATGTTGGTGGTTGAACGAAAAAACGGTACATAAGAAGATTATAATTGAGTTCAGACTCAACATGTTCCTCTTCTTTTTCGACATCCCTGGTTGTAAAGATAGAATTGAGCCAATGTGTGGCAGATTTTCTGGTGGATTGCTGTTTTCAGTAAGGCTGTGTTGAGTTTCTATCTAGCAAGTTATTATTAAGGCAAAGCTAATTATTGAAGGACAACATCCATAAACAGTTGTTGGGTATGAATTGGTATGAATAAGGTCTATCGAGATGGGTCGAGTCTGAGCCGGGTGGAAATTAAGAGGATTTATTTACATGAAAAGGGTATGTTTTATTGGATTGAGTTTGGGTCTAGTTTAGTTTTTAAGGGACTTGTACCGGAACTGAAGCTTAATATGAGTCTGGGTCTTTGACCAATATCTGCCCTATTAACATTTCTGATTGCGTTCGGATCAGGTAAAACTTTGTCCACTTTCTTAATAAAAGATGAATGATGTTTTCATAATTTTATTTAATCTATTAATGCATTTATATCGTTTGTCCACTTTCTTATTATAAACTAGTTTTAATCTTGCCCAATTGCACAGAACATTATCAAATGAAACTTCTTCACCCACTTCAGTATTAACTTACGTGCCAGCTCCGCGCCACATAGGCACTGGACCCCTCCAGCTTGGCGGTTTCTGGGAGCGTGTGGTTGAAATTTTTTTTTTTTTTTTGGTTCAAGGAGGCACCTTCGGGGACCAAAATTAAAGCTAAAACTTGGCCCGGGGTGACAATCTTGAGCAAGAATAAAGCTAAAATTGAGGCTCAAACTCAGTCCTGGGTGGCCAACCCTAGACCAAGAATGAAGCTTAAAACATTGAGCTTGAATCTTGGTCTGGGGGTGCCCCACCCCCCCCCCCCCCCCCCCCGCGTCAAAATAACACACCCATAATTGGTTCAGGTTTGGTACACCCAGACCACACTCGCAATTTCTTCAATGAGACTCAGGAATTCCTTCACTGAGACTTGGGTATCTTCGTACGGGTTGGTATTCCCGAACTTAACTTTTACTCGCGAGTCTTACATACAGAGTGAGTAGTCAACTATTTTTACTTTTGCCCCCCCCCCCCCCCCCCCCCCCCCCCCCAACTGAGAGGAAAACTTGTCCTAACCCGACCCTCTTTCCCTTCCCAGCTGCTTGTCGAACTCGCAGCTTGGCCTCGTGATTATTAACATATATTGCATATTTTATGTCACATTTTCATATTTATTTCTTTTAAACTCTTCTATTTAATCGTTTATTGTATAATAGTGTGCATGTTGTTAATAATGGAGAAAGAGAAGAAAAAGCTCAATACATCCTAGATAATTTGGATTCAAGGATAAGATTTTCTAACTCAAGATTAACGAGAATTTTCTGAAAATCATAGAGACCCAAATATTATCTTATCAGAAGATATGGATACAATTAAATAGATAGGATCTCGCGTTCGAAGATCTGGCCTAACGGCCAGATCTAAGCCGCGGAAACACGACTTTTTCGCGGCAGGATATGGCCGGTGGGCTAGCGATTTGACCTCATCCTCGACTGCGTTTTCTCCACTTCTCTCCTCCTATAAATACAACACCATGCAGAGCAGAAAAACGAGAGAAGAGACTAGGCTCTGGAATTTTTATTTTTAAGGTTAGGATTTTGTTAATTAGTTGTTGATCAAGTTTAATTTTAACTTTATTTTTCTTTCTTTTGTTTTAGTTTAGTCCAGAAAAGAGAGAGAGAGAGAGAGAGAGAGAGAGAGAGAGAGAAGAGAAGAGTTGTAATTGTAATTGAAGTGACATTAAGGAAGTTCATCTTTTGTAAATTCATCGTCTCGATCTTAACTGGTATGTTTATGTTATTTTTCTATTCTTACTCTTTTAGCTTGAGTTTTTACATGAGTAACTTAACGCATTTTCGAGGCTCACTAATCTCTCTCCTCTACTAAATCTTCTTCTTAATCGATTTATGGGGGAAAAACCCAATTGATTCATATGAATGCCTTAGTTCAAGGCTTGCATTCTGCGAGTGTTCTTGAAGGCGCATAAAGATGGGTATTGAATTTTAACTCTCGTCTTAAAAACATTTTTTTGAAGTTGTTTTTATTTCATACTTGATTATCTTGATGGTTTAATATTCGATTTAAGAACGGTGTTTAAAAGAAGTTAACTTTTTCAAAATTCCTCTTATTTGCTTTGCTTGAATGCCTCTGATGATCAATTGTTAACTTTTGCCAATGATCTAGGTAAGGCACTAAATTTTCAAGAGAAGAGTACGTAGTTGAGTAGTAAATTAGTGAGTCCGGATTTCTCCTCTTTCTAATAAAGACTCAATTTTCTACGCTCGAGTTTTTATTTGTTTCCTCAAACCCTAATTCATTCCTTCTAAAAACTTTCTTTTATTTTCATTTTCACAATCTCAAAATCACTCTCTAACCAAACCGATTCTTTCATTCTTTCTTTTTTATTTTAAAACGGAAAACATAACTTGTTTTTGAAACAAAAACACAAAAAACCTTGCAACGCATTCCTCCTCATGGACACGACCCGTTAGCTTTAGGTTACATGGTACATTTAATTCAATCACCACACACGGTTCTTCACTTTCATTTCTTTACTCCACTTGGTGTAATCGTAAGTACTCGGTGCGAACTTAACAAATATTTGGCGTCGTTGCCAGAGAGAACGGTATTTTTTTGATTTAACAAGTTTGTTATCTGTTTCAGTATTCATAAAAAGATCAGAAAAAGATACTCACTGCAGAAGAACAATAGTTGTTCTGTGCTTTTGCTCTAGAAAGTAGAGCACAAGAGCCCCCATTTTTGTCGCATTTTCTCTGCTTTTGTCGTGCAAACGTGGCAAAGAAATTGGACTACTGACCAATCTTTTTTGCAGGGCATAGAGAATTGCAAACAAAATATTCTTCTGTTGTTAGTTTCTTATTTTGAATTATTCTGATCACTGTTTTAAACTCAACAATAACCGATTGTTTGAATTGTTTAAAAAATGGTTAGACTTGCATCCTAGACATTTGTCTAACTTCATTTATTTTAATTACTGTTAAAGAGTATTGGAACCAAGGTAGATATGCATTGCATCTAACTTAGAAAATATTCTTGAGTGATATTTTATTGCTTTAAGTGTTACTTTGTTACTTGCACACTTCGCATCAAAACGAACTAAGGGCAAAACCCAACAAGATAAGGTGGGAGAGTCATTACTCTTTTTAGCCCACAAGCCATCTCCACTGCACTCACAACCTAAGCTTAGTTAAAATCTGAATAGGCATTGGCCATAGAGACATCTCGGACTCATAGGTGATTGATCTCGGGAGAAAGTTTTAGAGTTTGACTCTAGTCAAATTGGTGTCAAAGGTTGGAGATTAAGAGGAAAGATCCTCAAAAATCAGTAGTTTGGCATAATTAAGATCTGTTACTTTGCAAGGTTACCTCCCATTGAGTTTTGTTCCTACCTGTCCGATTAACTTGTGGTCATGCTACTACAATATACCTTTCTTGGATAATCAACTAGTTAGGAGTCATCTAGGTCTAAATCTATCTTCGAATAGACTTGATTGATTTTTCTTTTTCTTTGACTGATTGTTTGTGATATTGTTTGTGGTATATTGTGCATGCAAGTGTGGTCGAGAGACCAAACTACATCTAGATTAACCATAATCATATCACCACCAAAATCAGATTCAGTTAAGACGCAGATATCATCTCTACAGGATAGATTCTATCCCATTAGAACATTCCTTCCATCCTGCATTTAGTTTCCTGAAGCCAGTGGCAATAATTTTAAGCTCAAGCCTCAAATATCAACATTCTGCCTAAGTTTCATGGTCTAAAGTCCGAGGATGCATATTTCTTCATAAGAAAATTTAAGAAAGTATGCCTTAAGATTAGAATACCACATCTCAGAGATGATGCTGTTAAGTTGTGTTACATTCCATTCTTCCTTAAGGATCTAGTTAAGAAATGAGTTTACAGTTTAGTGGTAAATTTTATCACATTGTGAGATGATTTCATCAAGATCTTCTTAAAGAATTTTTACACTATCCTCAAATTGCCCTCATTAGGAAAAACATAATGCAATTTAAGTAAGACTCGAGTGAACATTTTTGGAGGTACTTTGAATATTTCAAAGATCTCCTTATCCAATGCCCTCCTCATTACGGTATAAAGAAATGGTGGAAGTGTCAATTCTCTATAATGGTTTAGTCTATCAAATTCTATGAGGATACTTACAAGAGGAAAAAAATCATAGGTGTGAATTATTTGAGGATTTAACAGAGAAGACCATCCAATGGGAACCCACTCCAGACAAATCTAGGAATAGTAACCCAATCTCTTTAAAAAGAGGTCTCCATTCTATCGAGTTATCAATCGCTGTCAAGGCTAAAATTGCTAACCTAATGAGAAGACTAGAAGCCCTAAAAATCCCAGCTCCAGTGAACCAAGTCAGCCCAACACAAAATTCCAACTCTGGGCTGCACATACTATCAAGTTATGAACCATGTGTTCGAAAAGTGCCCAGTATTCTTTGCTCAGTAAATGTTACCCAAGCATATGAATGTGGCCTTCTCAAGCCCCACAACAACCCTTACTCGCAAACATACAATCTCTCCTAGGGAAATCACCCGAATTTCTCATGGAGTCAAAACTATCATGATCATCTTAGGTCCAATTTTCCCACCATTTCCAACCTCCCAACTATCAACAGAATTTTCCTAACCAAGTTCCACAATCTTCCTTCCAAAATCCTCCAGCTGAAAAGAAACTAACTGATTTGGAGAAGAGTAACGAAACTTTGATTGTCCCAAACATCCTTCATACAAAATACAGGACAACTGTTGAGCAACCACACTCAAGTCATATCTAGGTTAGAGGTTCAGATTAGTCAGCTAGCTAGTTCACTAAGTGAAATGCCCAAAGAGACTTTGCCTAGTCAGTTATTGACAAACTCTAAAAACTCTAGTCAGAGGTCCATTTGGCTCAAGACCAACAAATAAATCAGTGTAATGTGGTTTATACATTAAGGTCAGGGAAATAAGTTGACAATGAAGTGTCTATGCCACCAAATCCAATCGAGCATAATCTAGCACAATCCAACACAAGGATCCACTTCTTCTAGTTTCACTTCCTCAACTTTTGACAAGTCTGAAAAAGACAAGTCAGCCAGTCAGGTATAGAAGTTTATAGTCTCATTTTTAAATAGGCTTAAAACAATAATAAACAAGTTGCACAAATAGAGAAAATACTTGAGATGTTCAATCAAGTAAAGATTAATGTGCCTCTTCTTGATGCAATCCAACAAGTACCATTCGATGCCAAATTCCTTAAGAACATGTGTAGCAAGAAGAAAAATACTAATGTGCTCAAGAAAGTCTTCCTAGCCAGTAACATTAATGAGCTGCTGTCTAGCCCGATCCCTATCAAGTACAAGAATTCAGGTTATCCAACCATTACTTCGCAATAGGACAAACTTGAAATCAGTGGTGCACTTCTGATTTGGGCGCAAGCATTAATTTGCTCTCCTTCTCAATATACCAACAACTTAGGTTGGGCGAGATTAGTGTGACTCAAGTTACCATCCAATTGGCTGACCGGTCGGTGAAAGTTCCCAAGGAGAAAATAACTGATATCCTTATCCGAGTTGGGGAGTTCATCTACCATGTAAATTTCATTGTTCTTGAAGCCTAACCAGTGTGAATGCTAGGTCTCAAACTCCCATCATCCTAGGGTGACTGTTCTTTACTACTGTCAATACAATCATCAATTATAGGAATAGATTCATAAGGTTAACCTTCGAAGACCTGACTAAAGAAGTCAATGTCTTCAACTTAGAAAAACAACCCCGTGATATGGACAATCAAATATTTGAGGTGAACCTCATTGAAAATTTAAAAAGTGAGCACAGTGAGGAGATAAAGCTAAAAACAAATGTTGACACTCAAAAAAAACAAGATTCCTAACTGGCCTGAACAACGTCTAACTTGTTGACATTTACAAAAGACAAGCGGCAGACAAGCTGACGATCAGTTCTTCATCATCTCAAGGGGGCGAATCAACAACTTGGACTCTACTGATCCAGTGAAGTAGACAGTAAAAATCAAGAAAAGCTCGTGAGAAGGCCCAAGCAGGTCCGTGGACACTAAGTTAGCTCAACACTTAGTCTTGCACGAGCTCACAAGATAAGTCTCACATGAGAAGCTGAAATTGCTTAGCATCACAGAGAGAGTTCCTTCGAACTTCGCTACAAGAGATGCTCAGTTAACTCTGCAGACAGTTAACTTCACCCGAAGCCTATGCAGCTGCGCAAAAGATAATTGGTAGTTCGCCACAAAAGTATCCAGCTCTGCTGAAGAGCTTTCTTTTTAACTTTGCCAGACGTTCTCCCCCCCTCCGCTACGAGCTCGACGCAGTAACTCCGCTGCGGGTCTTTTATGGTCACCTTTGACCAATTAAGTCTCTAGATGAGATCAAATCTATTCAAGGTCAAGTTTAATCGAGATCAAATTTGAGATCAAATTTGGCAGTTGTTTACCATAATCTCTTGACTCTCCTAAAACAAGTAAGAAGATCAGGGGAGATCTTTCAGTTAATTGAAAAGAATCAAAGCGGATCAGGAGATCAACATTACCTGTTATTCCTAACTTCGCAAAAGCTGATTCTAGTCTCACAACAAGGCTACTTTCCAGATTTAAACAGATTGACTCAATCTGTTTTCAGACTTTCAAGGGACAATTATACCCCTGCTCTCTCTATAAATAGCCCACTGAGGTATACGAAGACACACACACACAAGAGACAGAGGCTGAAAAGAAGAGAAGAGGACTGAAGATAAATATCTACTCTCTTGCTTCTAAGAATTCAGAGAATTACTTCTCTAATCAGGGTGCTAATACCCTAAAATCTTCCTCCCTCTCAAGGAATCTCCGAAACCAGGCGAGAAGGAATTCCAAAGCGGAGGCAGCTCGAGAAGTAACAAGAGGGCTCTACTGACCTTCTGTTCTCCGATTTCCCGAACCAAGAGAGAAGGGAATCCCATCAGGCGGCAGTCTGATTGTCTGATCGATCGCATCGTCAAAGGGATAGAGTGATCGCGCGCTGATCAGATTCCTACCGGCATACTTCCCAGAAATCTCAGAGGAGATCTACTTGTAATCTTCTTCGTGCAAAGAATTATTTGTAATTTCGCTCCTTGACACTTTTTTCTGTAAGTTTTTCTCTTTGCAAAATCAATGAAAAACAAGATGGCGACTCCGCTGGGGAGAGCGAATTCTCTACTGTTGAGAATCAAGTGTCGCAATGCGACGAACAGACCTTTAGGTCTACTTCTGAATTCAAGGAAGCCGGTATGGCCAGAGCCCTCTGGCTAAATCTTCGAAGTAAGTCTCTGTGGAGACAGATAAGGCTCCCTGCGAGCCTACCACGGTCCTCTGGCGTAACAAGAAAGCAAACCCACAATGCAAAAGTCAGAACTTGAGCCTGTTACCTTCGAAAACCTAGTCGTTCACTTCGACCAAGGAAAATTCGAAGAGCTCTTCTCTGGGGGTGGTCCAATACTTCATGCACGAAAGCATAGAAAGGTCTCGATGGCCAAGGTTTGGGAGCAGAAACCGGAAGCAGAATCCTTCCAACTCCTCTCAGCCTCGTGTGTGGCTAGCCAGGTTCCCTGCGAACCTAAGTCTCCTTTTACAAAACAAATGTGGAGGGCAAAGCAGAAAGCTCTATGTGAAGCTTTAGGCATAGTTTACGCCACAGGTGCACTTCTCCCGCGAAGACAAAGGTACGACGCCTGTCTGCTTCGTTGAGACTATCAGCCGCGAAGTTACAACAGCGATCATACCTTCATCTAATTCTAGAGCAGTAACTCCTCGCGCCAGCTTAGTTCTTATGAGCGAAGCTACTGATGGTGTGACAAACACAGTACCTCAGGGTACACATGAAATTCCCAGCCGCCAGGCTAGGACTAGCACCTAGCTAGCGGTGCTAACCTCCTTTGCAGCAGGGTAGCGGATAAAGCGCCACAGCGTGCTCTGCTCCCCAGTTCCTCAAGCGCTAAGCTCGCCCTTCATAGCGGAGCTAAGGGATCGTCCCTAAGTGTTGACAACGGTGCTTATGCAGCTTCAGCACCCAAGGACATTCCCAAAGTTCTTAGCCGCCAAGCTAGAGCTAAAGCACTATTTAGTGCTAATTACCTCTGCGGTGATGAAAGGAATAGGGCATCGTCCTATGCGCAATCCAACATAGCCTCTGCGCTAAACCGCTTAAGCCCGGCTGGGTCTGACTTGTGAGAATTCTTGACAAACAAACGGAAGACGAAATCTTTTTGGACTTCTCCCTCCTGTTGTCAACAAGTGGGATGTCAGTTGGTGACAGTCCACTCAGTCCACTGCCGGCTGGGACTAATCCCCGCCACTCCTCCAGACCGACGATCAGTTTTTGATCGACTATCGGAACAAAATCCTTCTTGGGGGTTTCAAGTGGCAAATTCCTTGGATTTATTGTTACATCAAAAGGAATTCATCTTGACTCGGACAAAGTCAAAGCCATTCAGAATATGCATCCACCTAGGAATCTCAAAGAACTTAGAGACTTGCAAGGTAGACTGGCATATATCAGAAGATTCATCGCAAATCTCTCGGGCCGCTGTCAACCGTTCACCCGACTCATGAAAAGGCGTGTTTCTTTTGTATGGGATTAAGCTTGTCAAGAAGCTTACGAAGATATCAAAAGATATCTTATAAAACCTCCAGTCTTAGTAGCTCCCACATCAGGAAAACCGTTCCAGCTTTATGTGAAAGCTATGGACCATTCTCTCGGTACCTGCTTGCTCAAAAAGACGACAATGGGCATGAACAAGCTATTTATTATCTGAGTAGGACTCTGATAAGGGCGGAATCTCGCTATAATCCTATTGAGAAGGAATGCTTAGCTCTTGTTTTTGCTATTCAGAAGACACGACATTATTTGGTTGACCAAACCATACATGTCATTTTCAGAGTGAACCCTTTGTGTCTTCTCATGACGAAACCAGGATCATTAAATTCAATTAGTCTAAGTGGGCGCTTCTTTTGTCTTAGTACGACATGCTCTTTGTCCCACGAAGGCGGTTAAAGGCCAGGCACTCGCAGAGTTCTTGGCTGCTCGTCCAGTCTCGGAAACTCAAAACTTAAAGACATTCCAGATGAAGTTTTTGAATCTAATATAACTTCAGAGGATGAAGTTTGGCAGATGTTCTTCGATGGAGCATCACGAATAAGCCCTAAAGGCAGGATCATTGTCGGGTGGGGGTTGTGTTTATCTCTCCACAAAATCATGTCCTTCCTAGAGCATTTTCTCTGACGGAATCATGCTCCAACAATGTGTCAGAATAAAATACTCCACTTATTGGCTTCAGCTCGCTCACAAAATGGGGGTATGCTACCTTGAAGCTTATGGCGATTCAAACTGATTATCAATCAGGTTAAAGGCGAATATAAGGTCCGTCACGAAGATTTGGTCCTTATTATCACGCAGTCATCGAA
>JAVJIF010004295.1:0-118416 GCA_038442645.1 Agave tequilana | reverse complement strand
GTTTGAAATATGACCGTTGGCCGGTCGACCGGGCGGTCGACCGATAGCTCTGTCTGACCCTAACGGCTAGTTTTCCAGACTCTATATAATGGGGCATTTGGGGGCTGTTTTAATTAAGATTTTTAGTGGACTTTGAGCCAGTTTTTCCCACTTCATTAAAAGAGTTTTCTCTACTAAATTGAGAGCTAATACTTCCAATCAAAAGGGGAGTTTTTATCAAGAGTGTTAAAAGAGATTCTTTGAGTTTTCCTCCACCATCTCTTTCCTTATTTTCTCACACATACACTTGAGCTATCCATTGCTATTCATCCTATAGGAGTGTTGTAGTGAGATTGTTTTTAGGTGATCAAGTGTTGTGATCACCAAAGACTTTTCTTTGTTCTTTGAGGAGGCGGACAAGTGTGTTCACGGTGTTTAGAGTTCGTGTGTGAACTCTTGGTTTGAGGTGCGGCCTCGCGAGCTTGTGGGGCTTGCGGTGTGTACGGATTAAGGAGTCCGAGAGCTTGTAGGTATTGCAGCACCGAGTGATCTAGTGGGATCGTTTATAGTGGAAATTCTTCGTGTGTCGAAGGTGGGGATGTAGAGCAAGGGTGCTCGAACCTCGAAACAAATCCCTTGTATTTGCGATTGCTCACTCTCTCTCTCTTTGTCTCTTGTTTATATCTTGCATGCTTTTATTTTGCTTATCCTTACATGCTTGATATTCATAGTGTGCTTAATTGTTATACTTACTTGGGTTTGTTTGCTAACACTTGTATTTAACCAAGAGAGCCAACGCGGCACCTCAACCCTTATCTAGGGGAATCTAGAGGAGTTAGTCCAGAGCCCTTCACGGGGAATTCGGCTACACTCTTGTGTTATATGTGGTGTTTAGTGTAATAGTTTGTTTAGGTCATAATAGATTTTAATTCCGCATTATTTGGCATTAAGTGACCATTAGATTAGCCATCACCTATTCACCCCCCCTCTAGGTGAACTTACAATTGGTATCATAGCAAGTGCTCTGAATTTGGGTCTTACAACCTAGAGTTAAAGATCCTCATTTTTAGGCTAATCACAATATTTGTACACACACCATGGACTTCATTTCACCACCCACCTTTGACATTCTTAACATCCAAATTTGGAAGGTTAAGATGTCTTTGTACCTCAAGGCCCTAGGCATTCATGTTTACCTTGCCATCACTAATGATTATTGTTTAAATGGCAAGAATCTTGAGGCTAATGCAAAAGCCCTTTATGCTTTGAAGAGTACCCTAGATGATGTTTATTTATTTAGGATTTCTAATATTGATTCGGCTTTTGTAGCTTGGAACATCATCACCTCCCTTGGCGAAAAGGATCTATATATGTCGGGAGCGATTCGGATGTTGGAAGTGACGTCTCCAACTTGTGCTATATGGTCCAAGGGGATAACCCCTTGAGGTAACTACCGAATCCGAGGTAGATGATAATGACATGTCATATGATGAGCTTACTTCATTTTATCAACAACTATTAGAGAAATATGACATGCTAAGAAAAGATAATAAAAATTTAAAAAAGATATTTGATTGCATGCAAAAAGAAAATGATTCATTTAAAAATAAGATTTGCATGTTTAGAAAAAGAAAAAGATGATTTGAAAAATGAGAATGTTTCCTTAATGTCCAAATTAAATGATCTTTGTGAAGGAAACACTATTTTGAAAAATAAAGTCTTTTTGGTGGAAAAATAAAAAGAAGTTGTTTTTCAAGAAAACTCTTGTTAAAAAGAAAAATTTGTGAAAAAGAAAGTTTTCTAAAAAGAAAAAGGAAATTGTTTCACAATCTCACCATGCTTTACATGCCACCATTGATGAAAGTGAGATTAATATTTTGAAAAATAGGATAAATTGTTTGAGCTCAACTTTGAGCTCATGTGCATTCAATCATAAGAAACTGGAGTCCTTGTTTTCAAAGAAACAAGCTCCACATGTTCATGCACATCATCATGCATATGCACACTTTGCACGCCATGATCACCCTCACACACATATGCATTCTAAGGTGTACAAATGTACACATTGTGGCCGCAAAGGCCATTTAGCAAAATTTTGTTTTGATAAGATGCATCATATTAATTTTGCTAATCATAAAAATTTTTGGGTTCCTTACAAGCTAACCCTCAAGGACCCAAAAGAAAATGGGTACCAAAACCCCCACCTTGTGTTTTTGATGTAGGTGAGGGCTCTCACACGACGTGAGAGGGATGGTGCCTTGATGGTGGATGCACTTTGGACTTGATGGACACATATATGGATGCATCACTATCAAGGAGGTTTGGTGGGACATCCTCCATGTTTTAGAGATTTGGAGTAGTTCCTTGGCTTGGTAACTATTTCTAAACTCTTAGTTTATATACATGCTTATTCATTTTTGACATCATATAGCTGAAAATCACCTAGAGGGGGGGTGAAAAGGTGATAATGCTAATCAATGCACAAATAAAAATTATGATGCAACAATCTCCCAAAACAAGACTAGAAGCCGGATTCCCCGTAAAGGCTCTAACTCTTTCCTCGTGATTCCTCTGGATATGAGTTGGAGGTGCACAATGCAATCTTGTTGTATGAGACTTTGATTGACAAGATGAATGAAAACAAGTGAATATTGCAAAGAAATAAAGAGCAAGTAATAAGAGCAATGAAAGTAAAGCAAGAAGCAAGAGCAAGTAAACCAAACGAAAACACCGAAAATTTTTCCGAGGTTCGAGCACCCAGCTCTACGTCCCTGCCTTCCCCAGAAGGATTTCTAACCACTATAACTTCACAAAGATGTTACAAATACACCGGAGTACCCAACTCCACAATCTCAAGTACAAGTTCTCTCTCGATGATCAAAAGACCACAAACTCTCTTTTGAAAATTATCTTCCCTTACAAAAATCCTTGTAGAACAATGAGAGGATTGAAGCTCTTGTGTGTGAGAGGAAAAGAAAAGAAATCAGAGAGTCTTTGGAAAACACTTCAGAAAATGAGAGAAATATTCAACACAAAAACAAAGAAACAAAGCTCTTTTAAATGCCTTAAACTTTTGAAACTTTTGCAAATTTTTTTTGTAATGAACCTCTCCCTAAACACCCCTAATTATAGTAGAGGGCTAGGGTTAAAAAGTTAAAACTCACTTAAGGCTAATTAGGAAGTATAGGATCAGCAAATATCATTTAAACCCCTTTTAGAAAGAAAAAGACAAAAATAAAACAACTCAGAAAAATAGCCGTTACTGTTCAAACGGCTCTCTCGGTCGACCGGTCGGTCGACCGAAGTTCAAAAACTAAGAGCCGTTGCCGGCTCTCGGTCGACCGCTCGGTCGATCGAAAAATACAGAGAGCAAACGGCTTACAGTCAGGCAGGTTTCAGTCGACCGCTCGGTCGACTGTGAAACGTGCACACGGATACGCACCTGCTGCCAGAACCTCGGTCGACTGGGACGGTCGACCGACTTGACCTGACACAGGGTCGGTCGGCCGGTCGGTCGACCGGCTCAGGTCAAAAGTCAAAAGTAAAACAGAATTTTGAAGGGAATTTAAAATTAAACATAGTAGTTTTGAATAGAGATATATATAAAACATAAAAATAAGTTTGTAGGCAGAAGATTGTATACAAAAATATTTTTGTACATATTATAGGAAATATTTTTGGAAATAAGATGTGTGCAAAACGTGTGTGATAGAGCTTCAAACCTATTCACTATTCTTTAACAAAACTATAAAACTAGAAACAATTCTAATGAAAAATCCTGAGCAATCTTGAAGTCTTGAGCCATGCAATGCCTTGAGCCTTCTCTTCTATGTTCCTTCCTTGATGTGCAAAACGCCTTCTTTGCTCCATGAACTTAGAAATTCTTGCAATAGCTAAGCAATAGCCTCCAAATATGGTACTAACCTGAAACTTATCTTAAACAAACTAATTAGTACCAAATAGCTCTTATTTGTTTTGTTATCATCAAAACTCTAAACAAATGGAGAGTGTAACCTTTTGGGCCAACAATCTCCCCCTTTTTGATGATGACAAAACAAATAGGCTATAACAAAAATAAAAGAGAGGGTGTAAGCTCCCCCTCAAATTATGCCATGTTAAACAAAGAAAAACCATATGGGTTGCAAGCAAAAACCATGAGACTAAAAATCATAAACACCATATGATATAAAACACTTAAACTCAAATACAAGAATTCATGAAAACACATCAAAAACTAAAAACATATATAAACTCATATGGAACCAAAACCATATGATCTCATATTTCTATACATAAGCTCATTCTCCCCCTTTTTGTCATACATCAAAAAGGGTTAAGAAAAAACATTTTTATTCAATAACACAAACATTGAGTTCACCACAAATAAAAGAAAATCTAGCAAAATCAAGTGGTTTAGTGAAAATATCGGCAATTTGCAAATCTGTAGAAACATAATCAATATCTATATCTCCTTTCTCAAAATGATCTCTAAGAAAATGATATCTAATCTCAATGTGCTTGGTCTTACTATGTTGATTTGCATTCTTAGTCATATGTATAGTACTAGTATTATCACAAAATATTTTTATATGGTTATATGCAAATCATAATCAAGGAGAGTATGTTTCATCCAAAGGACTTGTGCACAACAAGCCCCGTGGCAACATACTCCGCCTCGGCGGTTGAGAGAGTTACGGAATTTTGTTTCCTAGAGGACCATGAAACAGGACAATTACCAAGAAATTGACATGTCCCACCTAGTACTCTTTCTATCTACTCTACAACCCGCATAGTCGGCATCTGAATAACTCGTCATTGAGAAATCTCCGGTTTTCGGATACCAAAGACCCATTCCAATTGTGCCCTTAATATAACGAATAATGCGTTTTACCGCAATAAGAGGGACTCTTTGGGACACGATTGAAATCTAGCACAAAGACACACACTAAACATTATGTCCGGCCTACTTGTCGTCAAATACAAAAGACTACCTATCATGCTTCTATACAATTTAATATCAACATTTTTACCTTGGTCATCCTTATCAAGCTTGGTTGTAGTTGTCATGGGAGTGTTGCAAACTTTAGAGCCTTCAAGTCCAAACTTCTTTACGAGTTCCTTTGCGTACTTGGCTTGACATATGAAATTCCCATCTTGCAATTGCTTGATTTGGAGTCCAAGAAAGAAATTCAATTCACCCAAGGAGACATTTCAAACTCACATTGCATAACCTTTTCAAACTCCTTGCATAAAAACTCATTAGAAGATCCAAAATTATATCATCAACATAAATTTGCACAATTAAAATGTCATTATCAACATACTTAGTAAAAAGAGTTGTGTCTACTTTGCCTTTAACAAAATCATTTGAAATGAGAAAACTAGAAAGCCTTTCATACCAAGCTCTTGGAGCTTGTTTCAATCCATACAAAGCTTTATCAAGTTTAAAAATAAAATTAGGATGAGCATGATCAACAAAACCGGGAGGTTGTTCAACATAAACTTCTTCATTTATAAAACCATTCAAAAATGCACTTTTCACATCCATTTGAAAAAGTTTAAAATTTTTAAAAGATGCAAAAGCTAGTGTCATCCGTATGGCTTCAAGCCGTGCTACGGGTGCAAAGGTCTCCTCAAAGTCAATTCCCTCAACTTGAGTGTAACCTTGGGCCACTAACCTAACCTTATTCCTAATGATATTACCGGACTCATCCATCTTATTTCTAAAGATCCACTTAGTACCAATTATTAGTCTATCGTGGGACCTAGAACAAGGTGCCAAACTTGGTTGCGCTCAAATTGATTGAGTTCTTCTTGCATGGCTAGCAACCAATATGAGTCTGCCTCAGCTTCGAGGATACTTTTGGGTTCAAAATGAGAAATGAAAGCAAAGTTACCACATAAGTCATGGAGTTTGGAGCGAGTTGTTACCCCTTTAGATGCATCACCTAAGATGAGCTCCTTGGGATGATTTGTAGCATATCTCCAAGCTTTAGGAAGCGGTTGAGAGCTTTCCTCTTTATCCTCTAGAACATCACCAATGGATTCTTGCTTTTCTTCTTGAGCGGGTGAGTCCTTCAAGGATAGTCTCTCCATGTCTTCACCTAATGGGTCAATCTCTACAACATTCTCAACAACCACATTAGATTCTTCAAACTTAACATGCATGCATTCTTCAATGGTAAGGGAAGATCTATTGAATACTCTATAAGCTTTACTAGTAGTAGAGTATCCAATAAAGATAGCTTCATAAGCCTGAGCATCAAATTTACCTAAGTTATCTCTAGTATTTAAAACAAAACACTTGCATTCAAAAACTTTAAAATATGCAATATTTGGTTTTCTAGAATGATACATTTCAAAAGATGTTTTGGAAGAATTCTTACACAAATAAATACGATTTGAAATATAGCATGCGGTGTTTACGGCCTCGGCCCATAAATATTGAGGGAGGTCATATTCACTAATCATGGTCCTAGCCATCTCTTGAAGTGTTCTGTTTTTCCTTTCTACAACTCCATTTTGTTGTGGAGTTCTAGGACATGACATTTCATGCTTGATTCCCTTTTCATCACAATAAGTCATGAAGAGTTGGTTAACAAACTCACCACCTCTCTATCACTCCTTATTTTCAAAATCGAAAAACCTTTTTCTTTTTCAACCCTTTTTCGAAAAACTTTGAAATGAGAAAAAGTTTGATCTTTATGTTCCAAAAAGAAAACCCAAGTGAAACGGGAAAAATCATCAACTAAAACAAATGCAAATCTACTACCATTTAAGCTCTTAGTTTTAGTTGGTCCAAAAAGATCCATATGAATTAATTCTAATGGCCTAGTTGACATGATATTCTTGATTGGTTTGAAGGAAGACTTGGTTTGTTTCCCAAGTTGGCACGCACCAAAAATGCGGTCTTTCTCAAACTTTAAGTAAGGTATAACCTTCACCAATTCCTTAGAATTAATCCTAGAAAGATGGTCAAAAGATGCATGTCCTAATTTTCTATGCCAAAGCCAAGAATTTTCATCAAAAGCATTCAAGCATTTAGTAGAACAATCTAAATTAAGCATGTCAATGATATAAACATTATTGTCACGAAAATCGGTGAGAATACAATCATTGGTTTTAACATCAAAAATCTTACAAGAAGAATCATCAAAAACAACTTTAAGTCCACGGTCACAAAGTTGACTAATACTAAGCAAGTTATGCTTCAAACCATCAACAAGAACTACATTTTCTATAATAGGAGATGCACCAATTTGAATGTTACCTATACCGATGATAGTGCCCTTGGAGTCATCCCCGAAGGTGACGGTGCCACCTTCCATGTACCTTGATAGGGTTGTAAAGTTGTTGATATCCCATGTCATGTGTCTTGAACAACCACTATCAAGGTACCACCACTCCCTACGTCTTGGACCTTGGTGTGTACCTACATCAAATAATTTAGGACTTGATTTTGATACCCACATTTTCTTGGGTCCTAAAGTGTTAGTGTCATGAACCCATACAAGATTATTTGTTCTATTAACTTGGTCAGAACAAAACTTAGCCAAATGTCCATTCTTACCACAATAAGTACATCTATACACTCTACCATATTTAAAAGCATAGTGAGTGTGTGACTTGTGAGCATGTGTGGATTTAGCATGAGTGTTGTGTGTAGTGTGAGCATGAGAAATTTTGACATGAGAAGCTTTAGCATGGGAAGTGTGCTTTTTAGAAAATATTTCTTCAAGTTTCTTAGTGTTAAAAGCACAATCCTTCAAAACCTTTTCAAAACCAACGATTCTAGTTTTTAAAGAAGAAATTTCTTTTTCATCAATCTTAGGAAATTTTGCTTTACATGCAACTTTGTAAGTACTAAATTCATTTTGAGTAGAAATGAGATTGAAAGAAATTTCATCTTTTTCTCTAGAAACAATAGCAAGTTGATTTTTGAGAAAAGCAACTTCCTTTTCCGATTTAGAGCATTCAATCTTTTTATTATCATAGGTTTCGGAGAGTTTAATAAAAGCATGTACAAGAACCTCTTTACTTAATTCATCTTCTTCATTAAGAGGTTGTGGGGTTACCTTTAGTGTGTTTGCCATGAAACACATGTTCGCCGTGTCCACCTCATCTTCGGATTCGCTTTCCGAATCCCATGTCGCTTTGTAGGCTTTCTTTTCGACCAGCTTCTTTGGCTTGAAGGAGGAAGTCATCTTCTTCTTGAAATCCGGGCAATCCGCCATGATGTGTCCGGGCTTTCGGCAATTGTAGCAAATGATTCTTCTCTCCTCTTTTCCTTCAAACTTCCTTCTAAAGTTGAGCTTGTTCTTCCGGTACATTCTCTTCACATTTCGCACAAGAAGGGAGAGCTCCTCATCTTCTTCTTCATCTTCTTCATCGTCATCAAGAGTGGATGAAGACTTGAAAGCAATAGATTTCTTCTTTTGAGGAGCGGCATCTTCTCTTGCCTTCTTTTCCATCTCATGAGTCTTCAAGTTGCCGATTAGACTTATGAGATCCATTTCATCCTTGTCGTTCAATTCTTTTAAGGTGGTGGCCTTTATCTCCCATGATGAAAGAAGAGCCCGAATCACTTTCCGCACCTTTTGGTCATTGAAAATATCATCACCTAAAGAAGAAAGAGCATTGGTGATTTTAACAAACCTTGTAATCATGCAATCAATGGATTCATCATCAATCATTTTAAAGGATTCATATTGGGACCTCAAGAGATCTATCATAGCTCTCTTTACTTGTGATGTCCCCTCGTGTATGACCAACAAGTGTTGCCAAATCTCATAGGCGGATTGACAATGAATTACCCGTGTAAGGTCATCCTCATTCAAGGCGGTTAGAAGGGAATTTTGGGCCTTAGAGTTAGCCTCATATTCTCTAAAGGTAAATTCGGTCCATGTGCTTTCATCACTATCGGGTACAACATAGGGTTTGGTCAAGGATTTAGCTACTAAGCTTCCTAAAGATTGTAGGAAAATAGTCATTCTAACCTTCCAAATAGGGAAATTAAGTCCATCAAATTTAAGAGGGGTTTTGATGTTATCGGCCATGTTTACTAGTGAATGAATGGATGAATGCAAATGTTGATTAGCAAATTTTAAGGATCTCTCTAAGGATGTTAAGCCAAACCTAGAGTCCAAGCTCTGATACCAATTGAAAATCACCTAGAGGGGGGGTGAATAGGTGATAATGCTAATCAATGCACAAATAAAAATTATGATGCAACAATCTCCCAAAACAAGACTACAAGCCGGATTCCCCGTGAAGGGCTCTGAACTCCTTCCTCGTGATTCCTCTGGATATGAGTTGGAGGTGCACAATGCAATCTTGTTGTATGAGACTTTGATTGACAAGATGAATGAAAACAAGTGAATATTGCAAAGAAAATAAAGAGCAAGTAATAAGAGCAATGAAAGTAAAGTAAGAAGTAAGAGCAAGTAAACCAAACGCAAACACCGAGAATTTTTCCGAGGTTCGAGCACCCAGCTCTACGTCCCCGCCTTCCCCAGAAGGATTTCTAACCACTATAACTTCACAAAGATGTTACAAATACACCGGAGTACCCAACTCCACAATCTCAAGTACAAGTTCTCTCTCGGTGATCAAAAGACCACAAACTCTCTTTTGAAAAATTCTCTTCCCTTACAAAAATCCTTGTAGAACAATGAGAGGATTGAAGCTCTTATGTGTGAGAGGAAAAGAAAAAGAAATAAGAGAGTCTTTGGAAAACACTTCAGAAAATGAGAGAAATATTCAGGACAAAACCAAGAAACAAAGCTTTTTTGAATGCCTTAAACTTTTGAAACTTTTGCAAATTTTTCTTGTAATGAACCTCTCCCTAAACACCCCTATTTATAGTAGAGGGCTAGGGTTAAAAGTTAAAACTCACTTAAGGCTAATTAGGAAGTATTAGGATCAGCAAATATCATTTAAACCCTTTTAGAAAGAAAAAGACAAAAATAAAACAACTCAGAAAAATAGCCGTTACTGTTCAAACGGCTCTCTCGGTCGACCGGTCGGTCGACCGAAGTTCAAAAACTAAGAGCCGTTGCCGGCTCTCGGTCGACCGCTCGGTCGACCGAAAAATACAGAGAGCAAATGGCTTACAGTCAGGCAGGTTTCGGTCGACCGCTCGGTCGACCGTGAAACGTGCACACGGATACACACCTGCTGCCAGAACCTCGGTCGACTGGGACGGTCGACCGACTTGACCTGACACAGGGTCGGTCGGCCGGTCGGTCGACCGGCTCAAGTCAAAAGTCAAAACTGAAACAGAATTTTGAAGGGAATTTAAAATTAAACATAGTAGTTTTGAATAGAGATATATATAAAACATAAAAATAAGTTTGTAGGCAGAAGATTGTATACAAAAATATTTTTGTACATATTATAGGAAATATTTTTGGAAATAAGATGTGTGCAAAAACGTGTGTGATAGAGCTTCAAACCTATTCACTATTCTTTAACAAAACTATAAAACGAGAAACAATTCTAATGAAAAATCCTGATCAATCTTGAAGTCTTGAGCCATGCAATGCCTTGAGCCTTCTCTTTTATGTTCCTTCCTTGATGTGCAAAACGCCTTCTTTACTCCATGAACTTAGAAGTTCTTGCAATAGCTAAGCAATGGCCTCCAAATATGGTACTAACCTGAAACTTATCTTAAACAAACTAATTAGTACCAAATAGCTCTTATTTGTTTTGTTATCATCAAAACTCTAAACAAATGGAGAGTGTAACCTTTTGGGCCAACAATAGCATGTTCATGTTTTTGTGCTTCATGTGGTAAATACTAGTTTAAATGTAGTTTTTATTAAAACTTGAATTATACATGTACGAGTAGTGAGCAACAAATTGATTAATATATGTTTGCACTTCATGCTTATTTGTACCCACTATATGCACATGTATAGCCTAGTTTTGATGATTTTCTCATTTACACTTGTTTTGCCAATTTTCGTGTTTTACTTCATGTATATGTAATTTTTATTCAAATCTAATAAATATACATGTATACCCGTGAGTCTCTTGCCTTCATGCAAATACCTTTAATAGACTCTTTTATATTTGGGATATGTATGTATATTGTTAGATTTAGATAAATCATACATATACCTAGAAGTTTGTTTTTGTTTTAAATGAAAAATGAATTTACATTTTGTTTTTGAGCTTCATTAATTATTTTCATGGTAAATGCTAATTACATGATTCTTTTTCACTCACACTCTATTTGTTTGTCATGACTTTGTTTCATGAACACCTTTTTGAGCTTTAATGATTTCGAGTGTCAATTCTTGTGTAATTGGTATAATTCATGAAAAACATATGATTTGGTTTCATGTTTTTGAACGATCTTTAACTAGTTTTTCAAAAAATTAATTTAACTAGTTATTTATTCTTCAATATTTTTATGAGATATACACATGATCCTATTATTGTTTCAATTGGTATCATTGAATCGTTTCAATTGGTATTATTTTGATTCTATTTTTGTATATGCTCATATTTTTTTTCCTATATATGTATGTATCAATTTCAATTGGTATACTCATTTTTCATACATATATATGTTTTGTTTTTGTGCTTGAGTTAACAATGATTTTTACATGTTTAAAGCACAAAGTTGTTTATGATAAGAAAATAAAAATTTTAAGAAAAATTCTCAAGATTTGTTTTATTGAGAAAATTCAAAATTTTGTTTTATAAGAAAAATTCAAAATTTTTGAGTTGTATTGCCTATATGCAAGGAGAGCTTAACATCTCTTCTACATATAGATTCATGTTGAGTGTATTGTATATTGAGGAGCTTGACAACTCTTCTTTAAGTGATACACGTGTGTAGGGGGAGCTTCACATCTCCTCTTATGCATTACATATTATACGTTATGTGAATTAGGGCTTGTCATGCCTCTTTCATGTAATGTATATGTGTAGGGAAGTTACTTTACCATCTTCCTCTTCATGAATGTATATCGCATATAACCTTTTATTGATATGTTTGTTTTGACCCCTTATTGATCTCTTTGTTTATCACAAAAAGGGGGAGGCAAATTTGTTGATTGTGTTTTTTACCCCTTTGTTGATGATTGACAAAAAGGGGGAGAAAGTTTTTGGACTTATATGCATGTTTTGTGAAAAAGATTGTTTATGCATATATATTTTGTTTTTGCAAATAGGAGAAAAAGAATTTGTTGTGTTTTATGCTTGAGTGCATGTTTTATCTCCATACATTTGCATACATGTTTATGAGCTTTATTGCATATCTATTTGTTTATGTATTATGCAAGAGTTAAGGGGGAGCTTCTTTGAAGCTTTACTTTAATCCATGCATATATAACTTCATGAGTTTTGTCATCATCAAAAAGGGGGAGATTGTTGGCCCGAAAGCTCATCACTCTAGTTTTGATGATGATCAACTCATGTAGTTATAGTACTAATGATCTTGTGTTTAATTAGTGACAGATTTATGATCAAGATCTTAGTAGGTGCATAGCTTCAACAAAGGATTTAAAGTCAAGTTTTGGAGCTTGCACGGTGTTTGGACTAAGTCAAGAAGGCTTAAAGTGAAGACTTCAAGAAGATGAAAACTTGTGTCTAGGTTTGTTTTTATAAGATTTGTTTTTAGTTAAAATGTAAAGGATAGAGTAGTTGGTGGATTGCTCAAGTATATATCACACACACACTCTTGATAGTTTTATTTTTACAAAAGATTTTCAATTTTAGAAAATACATGTTTGATTTTTGATATTTGTTATATACCTGTTTTAACCAAAACCAAGTTTAAAGCTTAATGTCAAAAACATAGATATTTCACCATGTTTGTGTAGTGGATCATATCCATACACCCTATGCTTTCAAAGTTGTTTAAATATCTTGTTTTTGTATTTGGAGATGTTTTGGAAAAACAAAGTTTGGAAAAATAAGTTTTGGAAAATACTGTTTTTCATTTGAGCCAATTTTTCCATATTACAAAAATAGTCCAAATCATTTATAACATGACTTGATTTTGTGCAAGCATGTTTGTTTATCAAAGTATATTGGTAAAACTATTTTTGTAGATTTTTCAGTATTTTATTGGATTTTATTTCAATCAAAAAGACCAAGTTTTAAATCCCTTTACAGTTCTGTCCTGGCTTCAGCCGGTCGACCGACGTGCACAGACGTGCACAGCCAGTTCTGGCAGGAGGGCCGGTCGACCGTCCAGAGAGCTTTGCTCTCTAGAAAGGCCCCGGTCGACCGAGCGGTCGACCGGACAGAGAGACTTAATCTCTGTATCCTGGCCTCGTCGACCGACCGGTCGACCGATGGCACAACGGTCTGAAATATGACCGTTGGCCGGTCGACCGGGCGGTCGGCCGACAGCTCTGTCAGACCCCAACGGCTAGTTTTTCAGACTCTATATAATGGGGCATTTGGGGGCTGTTTTGATTAAGATTTTTAGTGGACTTTGAGCCAGTTTTTCCCACTTCATTAAAAGAGTTTTCTCCACTAAATTGAGAGCTAATACTTCCAATCAAAAGGGGAGTTTTTATCAAGAGTGTTAAAAGAGATTCTTTGAGTTTTCCTCCACCATCTCTTTCCTTATTTTCTCACACATACACTTGAGCTATCCATTGCTATTCATCCTATAGGAGTGTTGTAGTGAGATTGTTTTTAGGTGATCAAGTGTTGTGATCACCAAAGACTTTTTTTTGTTCTTTGAGGAGGCGGACAAGTGTGTTCGCGGTGTTTAGAGTTCGTGTGTGAACTATTGGTTTGAGGTGCGGCCTCGGCGAGCTTGTAGGGCTTGCGGTGTGTACGGACTAGGGAGTCCGAGAGCTTGTAGGTGTTGCGGCACCGAGTGATCCAGTGGGATCGTTTATAGTGGAAATCCTTCGTGTGTCGAAGGCGGGGATGTAGAGAAAGGGTGCTCGAACCTTGAAACAAATCCCTTGTGTTTGCGATTGCTCACTCTCTCTCTCTTTGTCTCTTGTTTATATCTTGCATGCTTTTATTGTGCTTATCCTTACATGCTTGATATTCATAGTGTGCTTAATTGTTATACTTACTTGGGTTTGTTTGCTAACACTTGTATTTAACCAAGAGAGCCAACGCGGCACCTCAACCCTTTTCTAGGGGAATCTAGAGGAGTTAGTCCAGAGCCCTTCACGGGGAATTCGGCTACACTCTTGTGTTATATGTAGTGTTAAGTGTAATAGTTTGTTTAGGTCATAATAGTTTTTAATTCCGCATTATTTGGCATTAAGTGACCATTAGATTAGCCATCACCTATTCACCCCCCTCTAGGTGAACTTACAGAGCTGTCGGTCAAACTTTCAGAACAAGTTGTGCCTCTATATGCCAACACTGTACTGGCCCAATATAGATACCCAAAGTCTAGGTCATATGTAAGAGAACATCTTTCCTTTAGGTCGACTGTGCCTTTATAGGATTGGTCTCAAAGTTTAAGTTATCTATATCGACCATATAATATATGTAATGACCCGGCCATAATGACAACCTTCCTTTGGGCCGATTGTCATACACATGGGCCACACAAATCTACGCATCTGTATTCTTATTCCGCCGTCAGACTAGTTGATGATTGTAATGCAATATAGGCTTATAGTGTGATAACCTTCCTTTGGGCCAACTACCACACACCAAGGTTCTCCCTCTTGCATTACCCATATCAAGTATCTGACGACGTACATAATTCGGCCAAACAATAGTCTTCCTTTGGGCCAGCTATTATTAGCATGAACTATATACGCAATTAAATAAGCTCTTTATAAATTTTTTTAATTTTGAACATGTATATATCTTTATCTGTGTGTTATCAACTATAGTAAATATAAATATCCATCATGCTAGAACAAAACAATAATAAATATTGATGAAGCGGAAGCATGTAAGGATCCATATAACCACGATAAATTTACATTTCAATGTCTTTTTTATATTAACTAACTACTATTTTATCATATCTAGTGCCTGTAATAATGTAGCGCTCATCAAAAGCTTCAGAACGGCTGTTTACATGCCCAAAATAGAGGTCGGATGAGCCCATAATGACTAATTGAAGTTTCTATTGGCAAAACGAATCTGCAATGCTTATCGGTTCTAGATCAGACCCGCTCCGCAAAGTTAAAAGTTATGGGTCTCTTCTTATTGGGCCGGATTTAAATAAACTGGATAAAACCCAATACACCTTAATGTTAGATCAATTAAGAATAGATTAAATGAGTTTCCTTACTAGATTTAAATTTTGTATCTATATTTAAAAAAAAATCTAATCCTAATCAATCTCACAATCCCAAATTAAGGAAACCCTAACCCTAAAAAAAAGATATTTTATTTTGTGTTGCCACTGTGCGCCACCAGCCCATGGTGGCTGGCGGCGTGCACATGCACCTGGATGCATGTAGGCAGCATGCATGCAAGCGCCCATGCATGCAAGGCGCCTAGGGTTTGTTTGGTTTTTTTTTTTAAAATTCTGTTTCCTAAACCAAAACAAAAATTAAATAAATTAATAACACACAAAAAAATATTCAGAAAAAATATATACATGATTCAATTAACTCTAACTTAATTCAATTATTATGAGAGAAATAAATTATTGAATTAGAGAAAAAAGAAGAGATTATTCATGGTATCAATAGATCGAGATTAAAAAAATTTATTTTATATTCCGATGATCCGATAAAGAGGAGGCGCTGATACAAATTGTAAGATCTAATTTTTTTATTCTATAAAAGATCTCATACATGCATAGCCTCTTTATCATGATCAAAGAGAAGGAGTATTTTAGGCATACCTGATTCCATCACGAAAGGGATGCCGAAGATTGCACGATCTCGAGGATGTCAGAGTTGAAGTAGAGGATTCTTCTCTCCGGCGACTAAGTCTCCTATTTATCTTTAGAAGAGATGAGATGCCTCCAAGAGAGAGATTAGGTCATTGTGGTAGAGAGGGAACCCTACCCATGATATATATATAATATCAACGAATCTTTGTTTAACTCATCATAAATCTAGGCCCTTGATTGATAACACGAGTTCCACACGTGTAAATGAGTCCCACATTTTAATTTAAATACACTCATGACTAAGTGCAATTGAAAATGTGTCTAGACTCAAACCATTTAGACTTGATCAATTCTTTATTGGGTCAAACAACATAGTTAAAGTGGGCGGGTGCAAATATCCAATTGACTTGATTAGACTCAAGTAAAATTAGATTTTAAAACATAATAAGTCTAACACAATGAACTCTAAATAGTCTTTAATATAGTCATAATCAATAGTTAGATCATGAAATAATGAAAAGGATTAAAGTTTGAAACTTCCTCTTGGTTAAAAAAGTGAAATAATTTTCGTGGGAAGCGTTTGCAATTCATGGATGCTATAAAGACAGAGTGGCAATTTCGAGATTTGTGTAAAAGACAAACCCCTTACTCAGACCCAATACTCACCACTCTCCTTGGTCATGAACGGATATCGACACCCACCAAATTGATCAACACACCCACCAGATTGATTAACACATCCACCAGATTATTATAATAGAGCCATTAGTTTTTTGGACACTTTTATCCTCCAAAAAAGTCCAAAATGCCCCTCTCTTCTCCTTTCCCCAGTTTGCTATATCCGATCGAGCCTCCTCCTTCCGCGGTGACCGTCGATGATCCGCTGCTCCCCTTGTCGAACTCCCCATCCTTTCTCGCCCTCCCTATTCACTCCCTCTTCGCCCTCCCCCTTCTTCCCCACCCCCATCACCTCCTTCCCCCCGATCTTTGTTCGGCCAACTCCAGCCGAACAAAGATTGATCTGTCCGGCTGGAGTTGGCCGAACAGAGTTTGATCCATACTGTCGAAGTTGGCTGAACAGAGTTTGATCTGTACGACCGCAGAACAGATCATCTGTGATCTGTTCTGCGGTCGTACAGATCAAACTCTGTTCAGCCAACTTCGACAGTATGGATCAAACTTTGTTCGGCCAACTCCTGTTATCGGATTGATCTATGTTCGATCGAAGTTGACCGAACAGAGATTAGGGGAGGGGGAGGCGAGGAGGCAATCTGGGGGGAGGGGTAGGCGGGCGAGGAGGCGGGTCAGGCGGGCGGGGAGGTAAAAGGGAGGAGGAGAAGAAGAGGGGAGCTTAGGGGGGTGATCGGGGAAGCTCAGGGAAGAAGAAGAAGGTGATGAGCTTGAGGGCAGCGGCGGTAACTTGGGGACGACAACTTGCCTGAGCTCGGGAAGAAGAAGAGGGGCGAAGACGGCAGGAGGCGGCAGACGAGGACGAGCAAAATAAGAGGGAAGGAGGAAGAAGGGGCGTTTTGGTCATTTTTAAAAAATTGGTAAGTGTTTGGTGGATGTCTTTATCAATTTTAAGGAAGCGGATATTGCCACCCGAAGAATGAGGAAGGCACCCAAAAAAATCAAAAATGGTGAAAATTCCCTCTTCTTCTCCTCCTCTCTCCCATGCCGGCGACCACTCGAACAACGAACCCCCCGCCGGCCTCCCCCTTTCTCCCCCGGCGAACCCTTTCCCTCCTCTGAGAACCCCCTCCTCCTCCGGCGAAGCCTATCCCTCCCCGGCCTCCCCCTCCCTGGCGAACCCCTTCCTCCTCCGACGAACCCCCTCCGTCCCTGGCCTCTCCCCTCCCCAACGAACCCCCTCCTCCTTCGGCGAAACCTCTCCCTCCCCGACGAACCCCCTCCTCCTCGCGCGAACCCCCTCCTCCTCCGGCCTCCCCCTCCCCGACGCTTCCCCTCTACCCTCCCTCGCCCGCCCCTTCCCTTTCCCCAGCTATTTGGCCAGGCTCCGACGTCGCGAGGAGGGGGAGTCCGGGAGCGTCAGGGGAGGGGGAGGCGCGTCGACAGAGAAGAAGAAGGGGGCGAGCAGAAGAGGGAGGAAGAATAAAGAAAGGGGGAAGAATAAAAGAAGAAGAAGGACATTTTAGACATTTTATCAAACGTGAAACTGTAAAAAAAAAAAAAAATTAATGACACACACGTAAATATCTAGGGGTGCCTTTCTCATTTTCCTGAGTGACAATATCCGCTCCCATTTTGTGGCGCCATAATATGGTGGGTGTGTTGATCGATTTGGTGGTTTCTATATTGCTCCTTCCTCGGTCTCATCGACTCCGACGGCCTCCTCTCTCCTTTTTATTCATCAAAAACTAATCTCCTCTCTCTCTGCTCGCAGGCACAGCGACCTCCCTCGCCTCCAAGATCCTCAGATCCCAAATCCCAAAGCACACGCGCCCGCGCCCCATGCTGAAGGCCTCTGCTTCCCCCGCGGCGGCGGCCCTTGGCCCCATCAGATCCCCCGCCCAATGCCGCCGCTCCTTCCCGGCCGCGGTCCGGTTCTCCACCGGTAGGCCGTACCCCGCTGCCGCCGCCTTGTCTTCGTCAGCGGTGCGGTGCTCCGCGGTGGAATTCTCCGCCGTCTCGGCAGTGGCGAAGGAAGTGGGGAAGGATAAGGGCTGGCGGAGAAATTGAGGATGGGGAGTTTGGTGGAGGACCGGTTGTCGTACAAGGAGAGCTTCATCGTCAGGTGCTACGAGGTCGGAATCAATAAGACTGCCACCGTCGAGACCATCGCCAATCTCCTCCAGGTCCTTCAATTCCTTTCAAGTTTCAGTCTTGTCAATGGTATATGGTTGGATCTGGAAGTTTATCTTTCCTTTTTTTTACCTTCATAAAGTTGCTATCTTTTTCGCTTTCCATTTTATCTGATATGCAAAGTATTTCGGGTTTGAATGATGTGGAGCAGAGATTGGAGCTGTTATATAACTCTGTGAATTTACAATTTTGCAGTTTGATTTGTCTTCAATAGGGGATTTAAGTAGTTCTTAGCAAGGAAGTTGCCATCTTTTTGCTTGATTCTTGTCTGCATTGGGGATTGTGCTTGCTGTTTAAGTACATTTCGTAAAATAATAATTGTTTAATTTCATTTGCGTACATATTTGTGCTGAGATCTTGGAGCTCTATTTGTTAGCGTGACATGCTTGTTTTCATCAGTGTACTGGTGGCTTAAAATGTTTTCTCCATGCGCTATTTCTCTTTTGGAAAATACTTTTATCTACTCTCCTTGAAACTACTTGCATGTCTACTGGAGAGACAAAGACAGTTTGCTCAAGGCTTTGTGCAAATGTATATGAATTGGGAATCTGATATTTCCATTATCTGTGTATCAGTTGAATTGTTTCTCTTCCATATGATGACTTGAGCTGCTTTTATGATGTTCTCAGAGAATTAGATAATAATTCAAGTGGACCACTTTGTGAAGTTAGCTTGATTTTTTTTTTTTGGGTAATGCAGCTTCCATATACCTTTGTTCATAAGTGCACATTTATTTGTGAACTTGCTCGTTTAATCTTTCTAAACTTTGTAATGCCAAATATTTTTGTCACAATTATTTGTATGATTCACTTTTCAAATGTCCAAAAATTTTGTTGGTTCTCCCTTTCATTGAACTTATTTATATATTATTGTCTTAATGTAGGAAGTTGGGTGCAACCATGCACAGAGTGTAGGATTTTCCACCGATGGGTTTGCCACAACCACCACTATGAGAAAACTTCGCCTAATTTGGGTTACCTCTCGCATGCATATTGAGATATATAAATATCCAGCTTGGTGAGTTCAGGATTTATATCTTGCTGTGTGTTCCAGTTATTGCATTCACATTTCACTGAAGCTGAAGGCATGGTTTGTTTTTAGGGGTGATGTTGTGGAAATTGAAACATGGTGCCAAGGAGAAGGAAGGATTGGTACTAGGCGTGATTGGATTCTCAAGGATTTGGCTGCTGGTTCTGTGATTGGCAGAGCTACAAGGTCAGTGGTTACTCATATAGTTTGTTTATTTATTTATTTCTAATTGAAACTCTATCTTAAAAGTGGTACAACAACCTACAATGTCTTTTTATTCTAACATGTGAACAAAGAGGTGCAGTCATTTTATTCGAAATCTTTTATGACCTACATTTTCTATACTTTGAGAATTATGATTCATTTAATAGGCTTGATATGGAATAATAGGCTTAGTTGCCACTGAATTGATCCCCACTATTTGATTGGAGACAAGAATTGGGTTGATAGAAGCCACTGTATGGTTAAAGTTCCTATCTGTAGTTTTAGCGATCCTTCATTATCTTGGGGAAGTTTGGAGGTGTCATGCAGTTGCTTAGGCCTAAATTTAGTGCGTAATAATGACTCTCTTGTACCAATACAGTGACCTGCTAAGTTTTTTCAGTTCAGGCTGCTCCCTCACCTTTAATTGCCACCAAATGATTTAGAAATTATATGGTTAATATCCGATAAGAAAGTTTTTCTTAGCCTTCAATAAGTGGCCTTCTTGTATTGGCTTCTATTTTATTGCCTACGCCTTTTGATCTGTAAAAGGTGCAGCTATTGCTAATGATGAAGGGAGAGGTGAGCAGGTAAAGATGGCTACTTACCAGGTTCTCTACAAAAAAAAAAAATCTAAGCGAGATTTTCAAATATGTAATCCATTAGCTGTAGATGTGAATGTAGTAGGGAGTTGGGTTGAATAGTCTGATTAGAGTGGGTAGGGTTAGATATAAAGGCGACCGATTGTAAAGTAACTGAGAACATTTAGGGGTGAGCATCGTTCGGTTAGGTTCGGTTATTGCCGATTTTGACAAAATCGAACCGAACAGGATATAGAACCGAACCAAACTGACTCTATTTGGTTCGGTTTGGTTCGATTATTCGGTTCGGTTGGCTTTTTTAAATAAGAGTTCCGAGCTTCCTTCAGAAAACACTACATGCTTACAAAATTTTTAAGAACAGAAGGACAAGAGTCTTCCAGAAAGTGTATTGCCTTGAGTAACCAAACTGTTTATATCCCATGAGGGCAACTAAACAAAGAACTTTGCCTAATGAGAAAAGCATAAATTAGAATTAAAATAAGAAGGAAAAAGAAAAAAAGACCCTTCAAACAGGATATCTGTACGTGCCTCAAATCTACAAAAAAGAAAATTTTTCTTCAGTCTATTTTGTTAACTTCTATATCAATCAGGCAACTAACCCTCTTTCCGGTTCCCACATCTTGCCCTATAGGAAAAATTATTTGTGAATTATCAGTAGATCTTCTTCTCCTCAACATCCCCTTTTATATTCTCCCCACAAAACAATTTAGCTCTTCTCAATTTATCCGCAAGTCCATCTTTTTATTCACTGCTTCTCACGAGAATATGATTTTTTCACAGAAAAGCAGAAGCTATAAGACACCTCTCAATCTGCAGGCTGTCCATTAACTAGTGATTTGCTATCTGTAGTGTCGTGTTTTCTGGACATGGGTCCTTGACTGCATCAGCCACCGCTTAAACACCTCCCAATTGTTCATCACCCACCCGCTTGCCACTAACACTACCATCCTCTGCACTTCCCTTCTCTCTCAACTCCTTATCGTGAATTTGAGTTCCACTACTGTCACCTACCAAGGCTAAGTCCGGAGCTGTTTGCTCCTGCAATTGTCTTTATCAGCCATAGTTGGGTTCTTGCTCAAAGGTGAAGTTGAGTGATCCATTTGCCCCTCTTTGGTCACTGCATCAGCCGATCCAGTCTCACGTGCACCTACTCCCACGTCCTCACTTAACAACTCTTCTACATCAATGTCAGAGGTGTCGCTACCAATTCTGCTCTTTCTATCTGCATTTTCAGTGAATTAGGGCCTTAAACTGCTTCGAACTTGGACTCTAATAATAATTCGGTCGGTTTGGTTGGGTTTCGGGTTTCGAAACCCGAAACCCGACGGAATTGAAGTGGTTTGGTTCGGGTCGGGTTCGGTTTATCGGTCAGTTATTTCGATTTTACTCGAACTCTACTCACCCCTAGAGAACAATTCTAGTGCACTTTCTAGTTTGGAGGTTCTACCTGCTCATGGAAATGAACAAATAAGAGTGATATATAAGCTGACTCTTCATGTGGTTGTAGTTTAGAATGTAAATGACCAAGAATATATCTGCCATGCACCAGCATTGGAGCTTTTACAGTTATTTCTATCTATCCTTGGGTATCCACATTACTTTTATATGTTTCTACTTGTACTGTCAAGGTTTTTTTTGCAAATTTAGTGCTCATTGGACGGAAAATCATTCTTTGGGGGTATATTGCTTTTTTTTTTTTTTCACTTTCGGGGTGTTTCACCTCTCACTTCTGCTTTTGTATCACACTTTGTTACAGCAACTGGGTGATGATGAACCAAGACACCAGGAAGCTTCAGCGCATAAGTGATGAAGTGAGGGAAGAATATCTCGTTTTTTGTCCTAGAACTCCAAGGTATGCTAGTTCAATGATATAATTTATGATTTATTGTTAGGTCACCTGTTTCAAGACGAAATGGAATTGGGATATATTTTGGAAACTTTATCATTCTTTTCTCTCGCAAAGAAAGCAGCTTTCCTTTTAAGATAAACTAGGTGAATATTGCAATTATTTCACATGACCTTGTTAATGCTTCAAATTATTGAATTTTAGGTAAGAATTGTTGCATTATTCTTTCTAAAGAACTTCTAGCCACATTGTGTGAAACTCTGTATTTGTATTTTGTGGTTATGTATCTTTGGTGTTCTCCAGGTATCCATACACATAATGTCACTTATCCCTGTTCTTTTGGTTGCTTGACAACTTTAATTTTATATTGCTTATTTACATCAATTGAACTTGTAACAAGCAAGTGCCGCATAATTCAGATTTGCCTTCCCCGAGGAGGACAACAACAGCTTGAAGAAAATCCCCAAACTTGAAGATCCTGCACAGCATTCCCATTTCAGTCTTGTGGTAAGTTTTTAGTTTGAGAGCCAGTTCCTCTTTCAAATTATCCGAAGAGCCAAATGAAGCTAAGTTGTTTTCTACTTAGGCTTTTAACAAGGAACTAAAGTTAAACTTTTTCTCTTACACATTTGAAATCTGCAGCCTAGGAGAGCTGATTTGGATATGAACCAACATGTAAACAACGTCACTTACATCGGATGGGTTCTTGAAGTAAGTAGAAGCCTGAAGCCCATCTGATGGTTCAAACTATTATTTCCCTTTGATATTTAGATTTTACTACTAACCTGATGTGTGTTATCAAACAAATCTGCACATGGAGGGGCATAATTAGTCATTGCTTCTACTATTCCTCCGGATTCCCTTAAATTCCACCTAATTATTTGCAAAGATCTGGTGGAACTTGTCAAATTTGATACACAATGCTGTTGACATCTATAATATTGCGACAATTGTGATGATTATTTTGATTCACCATGCTTAACAATCTGGTTTATCTTAATATATTAGAGTATGCCACAAGAGATCATCGACACCCATGAGCTGCAAACAATCACCTTGGACTACAGGCGGGAATGCCAGCATGACGACATGGTTGATTCCCTTACTAGTTTGGAAGGCGATGAGGAAGGGCTCTCACATCCTGACGGAACCAATGGGTCTGCCACCGGCAAGCAACAGGATCGAGACCGGTGCCAGTTTCTGCATATCTTGAGATTGGCAAACACCGGGCTTGAAATTAATCGAGGCCGCACTGAGTGGAGGAAGCTACAATGGTGATGTGACTTTTGATGGACCTTCGCCGATTATTTGTGTTCTTTGTTTCACTTCTCTTATATCGAAATTGTATCAAGCATTCATGTTTAATTCTGTTTATCTTCTTTTTGTTGAGCATATGTGTTGCAACTGTTTGTATGATCCTGTTGGGTGTGACGATAACTCTATTCCTGCAGTTTTTATTACTTCAAAGAGTGTGTAAAGAGCTGCAATAAATTGGGGAGATGTTTTGGTGGCAGGAGAAATTCCTGGGACCTGGGGTTAAAAGAAAGACTGACACAGGGTTTCTGTCAATGTTCTTTTCTTTTCAGTGGTCGTAAAGTTGTGAGCTACTATTTATTTGCATGCTGGTGTTGCAAAAGGCCACTTTAAATCCGAAAGGTCAGTTCGTTGAATCTCAGTGAACCTTAAAACTGACACGATACAGCTCCGTCGTGGCTCCACCTCCTCCGAATTGTTGGATTGCGTCAGAATGCTCGACCGGCAATGGTGATGTGTAACATGGCCGGGTGCCACCACTGACCTCCCCTCTCCTCTGCCAGCAGTCGCGTTTTCTTCGACATCCTTCAGCACCGATCTGGATAGCCTAAGCTAAAACCAACCACACCCTCTCAATGTCTCCTACCCCGATCGCTCACTCACCTAATGACTCCGCATCTCACACTACCAACTTTGCGCCGCTCGCATCCTCCGATTTCCATCTTCTCTTTTTTTGACTTATTTATAAGAAACTACCATGAACTTTTACTCAAATTTTAAAAAAAAAAAAAACTCTCAAAAACTATAAATAATATAGTAAGCTATCATGAGCGATGACTTTTCATGGGAGTTTTAGGGCAAAAGTCGAGGTTTTTTTTTTTTATAGAAGTTCACGATAGATATCATATTTCATGTTTGAAAGTCTTTTGTAGCATATTGAAATCGGGTGAAAGTTGATGATAATTTTAAATAATATTTGTTTGAAAAACGAAGAATTAACCAGCGAATATTTGAGCTGAATTAAGGTGAGATTCATTGATAGAATCAACCAGATAATTGTTGGAGTGTGTTCTCCTTCCATTGGGGATGGACATGGTATATTTACATGTTTAATTCGGTTTTAGAATGAATGAGATATTCAAGTCTAAAATTTGCCTAATTCAAAAGCTAAAGGGGACTAAATGTAGCTAAAGCATTTAGTCCCACATTGGATATGTGATAGACAATTTAAGTCTATAAATAGAGGAAAATGGGAACAAAGGGCGTGCCCTTTGGGTACTTGAAGTTTTCGTGCGCGATTGGGTAAAATCATGCCCACACCCAACAATAATTGAAAGGTGGTTCAGTAATTAACTCGAAAAACCTTCCACCTGATATTCACCGACCTGGCCAATTTGACATTGATTAGTTGTCATAACAATCTTAAGACAATTACGTTCTTGAAGTTACTTACTTCTAGGAAGCCCGGATAAGCCAAAAAAATATTCAATGGCACTGAGGTGCCAATTAGATCAGTGACATTGATTAGTTGTCATAACAAGTTTTTCCACCTGATATTCACCGACCTGGCCAATTAGATCAGTGACATTGATTAGTTGTCATAACAATCTTAAAACAATTACGTTCTTGAAGTTACTTACTTCTAGGAAGCCGGATAAGCCAAAAATATTCAATGGCACTGAGATGACAATAGAAGATGCTCTTCTGCTTGACCATTATGCATTTGGACAAATTCCCGCAAGAGAATCCACCAGAATCCGAAACTGATCGGTACTCAGTCCTTGTAATTGATGCATGGACGCAAAGTGACTTCCTTTGTCAAAATTATATTTTAAATAGACTGGATGACTCTCTTTACAATGTATACAGTCCTATCACAACGACAAAGAAATTATGGGCCAGTCTTGATAAGAAGTACAAGACTGAGGATGTCGGTACCAAGAAGTTTGTCGTAGGACGATTTTTGGAGTACAAGATGTTGAGACTAATTAAGACAGTACCAGTAACCAAACATGAAAATTCAACAGATAATGGTGCCTGCTCCACTTCCTAACCCGAAGCCGGATAAGACAGAAAAATTCAATGGCACTGAATTCAAGAGGTGGCAATAGAAGATGCTCTTCTGCTTGACCATTCTGCATTTGGACAAATTCCTACAAGAGAATCTACCAGAATTCGAAGCTGATCGGGACTCAGTCCTTGCAGTTGATGCATGGACGCAAGGTGACTTCCTTTGCCGAAATTATATTTTAAATAGACTGGATGACTCTCTTTACAATGTATACAGTCCTATCACAACGACAAAGAAATTATGGGCCAGTCTTGATAAGAAGTACAATACTGAAGATGCTGATCGGGGTGAAACCAGCACTCTTAAAATGTGTGTATTATGAAATCAATGTAAAAGCTTGTATATGTGCTAATGTTCCCTCGATACTTCCGTTATAGCATTGGCTCAACGGGTCGAATCCACAGGGACGGGAGGTGATAGAAGCATTAACAGTTTTTATTCGCTACCGCTACATGTGTACCTCCCTCCAATTGTTGTATAAGTGAACCAATATTCTTTTATACAAGGGTTATACTGAAATATTTATACTCATAAATATTACTCTGGTCTTTAACCAAAGAGAGTATAAATACTGAAATATTTATACTCATAAATATTACTCTGGTCTTTAACCAAAGAAAATAATTGAAAGGTGGTTCAGTAATTAACTCCCATCTGATATTCATCGATCTGGCCAATTAGATCAGTGATATTGATTAGTTATCTTAAGATTAATATTTATACTCATAAATATTACTCTGGTCTTTAACCAAAGAAAATAATTGAACGTTCTACTGAACGAAAAACCTTCCACCTGATATTCACCGACCTGGCCAATTAGATCAGTGACATTGATTAGTTGTCATAACAATCTTAAGACAATTACGTTCTTGAAGTTACTTACTTCTAGGAAGCCGGATAAGCCAAAAATATTCAATGGCACTGAATTCAAGATGTGACAACAGAAGATGCTCTTCTGCTTGACCATTATGATTTGGACAAATTCCTGCAAGAGAATCTGGAACTGATCGGGACTCAGTCCTTATAATTGATGCATGGACGCAAGGTGACTTCCTTTGCCGAAATTATATTTTAAATAGACTGGATGACTCTCTTTACAATGTATACAGTCCTATCACAACAACAAAGAAATTATGGGCCAATCTTGATAAGAAGTACAAGACTGAGGATGTCGGTACCAAGAAGTCTGTCGTAGGACGATTTTTGGAGTACAAGATGTTGAGACTAATTAAGACAGTACCAGTAACCAAACATGAAAATTCAACAGATAATGGTGCCTGCTCCACTTCCTAACCCGAAGCCGGATAAGACAGAAAAATTCAATGGCACTGAATTCAAGAGGTGGTAATAGAAGATGCTCTTCTGCTTGACCATTCTGCATTTGGATAAATTCCTACAAGAGAATCCACCAGAATTCGGAACTGATCGGGACTCAGTCCTTGCAGTTGATGCATGGACGCAAGGTGACTTCCTTTGCCGAAATTATATTTTAAATAGACTGGATGACTCTCTTTACAATGTATACAGTCCTATCACAACGACAAAGAAATTATGGGCCAGTCTTGATAAGAAGTACAATACTGAGGATGCTGATCGGGGCGAAACCAACACTCTTAAAACGTGTGTATTATGAAATCAATGTAGAAGCTTGTATATGTGCTAATGTTCCCTCGATACTTCCGTTATAGCATTGGCTCAACAGGTCGAATCCACAGGGACGGAAGGCGATAGAAGCATTAACAGTTTTTATTCACGTTTTATGTTAACAATTCTTCTTTGTTAAAAGAATTAGCAAAAGAAAATAAAGAAAAGAAAAGGATATCAAGCATGTGGTAGGTGGAGAGGCGATGAAAGCGGGGAAGAAAACAAAAGAGAAGTGGCTTAGAAAACAAAATAGAAAAGAAGATGAAACAATATTGAACAAAGAAGGTGGTGAAAACAACGATGAAAATGATAAAAAGAATTGCTTTTTAAAATAAGATAAAAGAAATCTCATGGCTACTAACTACTAAGTGATCCACTAACCATGCTAACCTCTTAGTGATAGTTGCCTCACATGGTTCCTTGGCCATCACTAATCCTTGGCTTCAAGAGACGATACAGAGCATGGTTCATAAGATTGATCTTCTACATTCAAACAACACATCCATACCACTAACAAGTTGCAAGCTACTTGTTAAATCATCAAGACCGGTTAGAGGTGAGCATGAAATAAAGAAGACATTGCAAGTTAGCAAGTTAGTGGGTTAGGTGTTAGAATGTTAGAATCCATCATCATGAGCCATCAATGGCTCTTGCAAGAGCAAGGCCTTGTGAGGCTATTAGATTCATGTGGATTATCAAGTAAGTGGTTAGATGGTTAGTGGTTAGTAGTTAGATTGCCATGAGAAGAAAAGTTAGCAAAGCATCATGTAGAAGATGGAGAAGATTACATCGGAGAAGAAAGGAGGCACCTTTACATAGATTGTCACCATCTATTACATCAATCTGTCTCTATCTCTCTCTGAATCTCTTAGCCTTACTACAAGATCTAAAAACGAAATAACATAACAAAATAAAAGAAATAAAGAACACCTACCTACACTACCCTAAAACATAGAAACCCTAACCTAAAATCAAAAACTGCTTCGTTCTGGCCCTCTATAGGGGTTTATATAGGCATAAATAGCTTCTAGAAGACGAGACGGGCCTACGTGTCGAAAATCGACGCGTGGGCCCACCACTTTGCCGCGGATCCGCAGCAATTGCCGCAGACAAAAGTCCCTGGTTTTGGTGCGACGCTTCCTCTGGCTTCTAGGACTTTCTTGGTATATTCCATTTTGGGTATTTTTGTCCGTATTTTCGTCTGACGTGCGCAAGAGTCTAGGTTCAACGTATCTTCTAGAAGATCCCTTACTTGGCCTCCAAGTAATGCGTATTTAATTACCTAAAAATGGGTTTAATTAAGCTCTTATTACTCCTTTGGCCTTAAACTCTTGATTTACCTGTAAGAGAGACCAAAAAATAGTTTAGACCAACATTTTATTCATAAATCGGTGAGAAAATGCGATATAATAATGCATAATTGTAGACTAATCACACCCCCACACTTATCTTTTGCTCATCCCGAGCAAAACAAGAAAAAGAAAAACTATACTACAAATGTTATTACACCACTTTCGCAGATGACGCGATTGCACTGAGCGTGTGCAACAAGCCGTTAAACCTCTAAGTTACATTAGAGGAGGAGTGTTGTCTCCTGAGGATTTTCAGCGGATTGCACCCACAAAATCCATAAAGAAAGAAGATAAATGTTAGTATTTTGAAAACACATTTTGAAAGAGAGACGAGTTTATGAAATATTTTTGCAAAAATATAAGCGATCTAAGGTCATAAGTCCACCAAAAATTAATCTTCCTTAAACTTAGTCTCTATGCAAGATCTTATTTTCAATTAAGGTAAGAATTCAAAATTTGATTGAATATTTTATCTTTCATAAAACTTAAATAATATGCACTTCGTGATAGTGAAGATTTCTGGGATTTTAACTCTAACCATCAAGCCATTTATTTTTATATATATTTTTTTCTTTTTCTTCTTTTTTTCTTCCCTTAGTTTTCTTAGGATTTTTAGTTCACCCATGTAGCAAGCCTTTAACCGATGACTCCCAAACCAGAAGGTCCTAGGGCATCAAATGAGAAAACATCCCTCGGGTTTAAGGACTCGAGTAAACAAGGCCACAAAACTATGGGGATTTATTTATTTCTTTTAACCATCGTTAGGCGTGAATAATCATGCTTCTTGAGGCATAATTATCCGGCTTAATAAGTGATGTTTATTTATTTATATATATTTTTATTTATTTTTGCTTTATGGCTTTTTAGGTCTTTATTTCCATCCCAAAAATGTGTAAGTGTGAAGTGCATACTATCTAAGGCAAAAAATTCAAGATAAAATTATCTCCCAATCTTTTATACTTAACCTATAATTTTAAACAAGATCCATTATTTCGACTAAGTTTAAGATGTCATAATTGAGGTTTCCTTAGTTTCTAAGATCATCTTGTTGGCCCAAAGGCCCATCACTCTAGTTTTGATGATGATCAACTCATGAAGTTATGATTACTAATGATCTTGTGTTTAATTAGTGACAGATTCATTATCAAGATCTTAGTAGGTGTGGAGCTTCAACAAAGGATTTAAAGTCAAGTTAGAAGCTAGCACCGGTTGATTCACGAGCCTATGCATCAAGACCACATCTAGAGATGAGCTCGGTGGATTGCACTTGGACCAAGTCAAGAAGATGAGAAGCCTTCTAGGGAAGACTTCAAGAAGTTGAAGACTTGTGTCTAGGTATAAGATTTGTATTTTTATTTTAGATAAAATGTAAAGGATAGAATAGTTGGTGGATTGCTCAAGTTATATCACACACACACACTCTTGATAGAACTCTTGATAGGATTGCTTTCATAAAAGATTTCTATGTCTTAGAAAAGAATTTTTATTTTGGAAAAAGATTTTTTCTTTGTGACAAAATATCTACTTTGGTTTTTGGTATTTCTATTATACACATCTTTAACCAAAACCAAGTTATATGCTTAATGACAAAAACATAGATATATCATTATGATTGTGTAGTGGATCATATCCATACACACTATACTTTAAATGAACTCAAATATCTTGTTTTTGTATTTTGTGAAGTTATGGAAAAACAAGTTTTAGAAAAACATATTTTTAGAAAAACAGTTTTTATTGTGATTAAAACTATTTTTTAGATTTACTGTGAATTTATGGGATTTTTATTGAGTGAAAAGACCTATTTTCAAATCCCGTAACTGTGCAGACCTGGAACTGGCTGACAGGCCTTTCCGGTCGACCGAGTCGGTCGACCGCTCCATGGCCGGTCGATCTCGCGGTCGACCGACGTGCACAGACTTGTGCACGTCTGGCAGCACAGTGGCCGGTCGACCGGGACGGTCGACCGCTGGAGACTGCGGTGCTCACGGGTAGATTCGGTCGACCGGGCCGGTCGACCGCAGAGCCCCAACGGTCGGATTTTTGACCGTTGGCGGTCGACCGGACCGGTCGACCGGCAGTACTGACAGAGCCCAACGGTCAGATTTTTCTGGCCTCTATAAAAGGGGATTTTGTCATTGTTTTGAGCCAAGATTTTTGGAGACCTTAGAGCCTGTTTTCTCATATTCATTTCAGAGGTTTTTCTCCACAAAAATAGTGAGCTAATACTTCCAATCAAAAGGGAAGATTTTATAAGAGTGTAAAAGTGATTTCTTGAGGATTTTCACCAAAGATTCTTTCCTTGCTTTCTCACACAAACACTTGAGGATCCATTGAGCTATTCATCCTATAGGTGTTGTAGTGAGAGTTTTTGTAGGTGATCAAGTGTTTAGATCACCAAGATTTCATCTTGTACTTTGAGGAGACGGGCAAGTGTGCTCGTGGTTGTTTAGGGTTCGGGTGCGAACTCTTGTAGCTTGAGGTGCGGCCTCGACGAGCCGGTGGGCTTGTGGTGTGTAAGGGACTTTGGGAGTCCGAGGGCTTGTAGGTGTTGCGGCACCAAGGAGAGATCCGGTTGGATCGTGCATAGTGGAAATCCTTCGTGTGTCGAAGGCGGGGATGTAGAGCAAGTATGCTCGAACCTCGAAACAAACCCTTTGTGTTTGCGATTGCTCACTCTTGCTCTCTCTCTTTCTCTTTGTCTCTTTTATATCTTGCATTCAATTATTGTCTATCTTTATATGCTTGATATACCCTTGTGCTTAATTGTTATATAATTGCTTGGGATTGATTGTCTAACACTTGTATTCAACCAAAAGAGCCAACGCGGCACCTCAACCCATTCAAGGGGAATCTAGAGGAGTTTGTCCAGAGCCTCGCAAGGGAATTCGGCAACACTCTTGTGTTATACATAAGTGTTCAATTAAAGAAGTTTAATTTGGTCAACTTAGTTTTAATTCCGCATTATTTGTTCATAAGTGACCATTAGATTAGCCATCACCTATTCACCCCCCCTCTAGGTGATTTCACATCTTAATTTTCTTAAAATAGATCAAAACTTTGTCTCTTATTTCAAAAAATTTTTAAAGAAAGAGAAAATTCCTATACAAAAGGGAATATTTCTAAAAATATCCTAAAAGAAGTGTAAAAGAAAGAAAATCTAAAAAGTTTTTTAAAGAAAGCGAAAATTCCTATACAAAAGGGAATATTTCTAAAAGTATCCTAAGAGAAGTATAAAAGAAAGAAAATCTAAAAACTCTATGTTAGTAAACCCTCCCCCACACTTATCTCATGCATTGTCCTCAATGCATCGTGATGTATGTATGCATGAAACAAATAGAAAGGGAAGGAAAAGCCACCTCAAGGTGGTGGTTCCGGTGGTGGTCTGATTGTTCCACGAAATGTGGCCCAATCCAACTTGCGTGGAGTTTGGAGGAACCTACCAGAGACCTCTAGAATACAACCCACTAAAATGATGTATATATTTATGATTTTTATTAAAAATTTTACCCTATCTAATTTTCAAAATTTTAAAATAATTTCAGAGTCAAATTTATCAAGACCCTTGTCCCAAAATGGAATGATTGATTTGGACTCAAGAAATACAGGAACTAATACCGACTCAGGAAAAAGACTTAAATCAAGTAAAAGTTCGGGAGTCGAGATTGGTTCAGGAAGTGGGTCCAAATCAAGAAGATGAAGCTCAAGTCCACATTCATTTCCCTATGATGGAATGTGACTTTCGAAGATTGGTGATTCAAGTTCGAGAATGACAGGTATGGGAACCAAAACTGACTCTAAAATGTTGCTCAATTTGGGTAACAAAACTGGAGTCAATATTGATTCAGGAATTTGAACTGGATCATAAATTTGAGAATCGAAGTCACATTCCTCATTGAGTTCAATTCCATAAAAATAAGAACTTACCAATTTATCAATAGAACTTTCAAAAGTATGAAATTGGTTAAGTTCAATATGATAATCATAAATGATTGGTGATTCAATTTCACAATGGACTGGTACAGGATCCAATATTGACTCGAAAAAAAGGCCTGAATTCAGGTAAAAAACACCTCAGTCAATATTGAATCAGGAAGTGAAATTGAATTACCAAGTGGAAGTTCAGGATCATATTCATGCTAAAGTTCAATTTCAGGAAAAGGATAACTTGTCAAAATATCAATGGGATCTTTAACATTTGAAGTTTGGACAAGTTCAGATGGGTGTGCTGAAATTGAATCTTGGCTTTCAAAATGACAAGAGTCTTGGGTCAAATCAATAGAGTTAGGGATAGCTGAATTGGTCAAAGGTTGATAAGATAGAGTTTCCTTATTCTTATAAATGCTAACTAATTTACTCAATTGTGTTTCTAACCTATTGATAGACTCGGTAGAAGATTTTTGAAATTTTAGTGCGGACTCTTGCAAGACTTCTATACTCTTTTCTAGATGTGATGTATCTTCAATTGGTTGTTCTAGAAAAGAAGTGTAGGAATCTTGGTTTCCAAAACAATAAGAGTCATGATCAAATTGATAGAGTTAGAGATATTTGAATTGGTTAAAAGTGGAGAAGAGAGAGATTCTTCATTCTTGACCAATTTACTCAATTGTGTTTCCAACCTATCAATAGACTGAGAAGAAGATTTTTGAAATTGTAACGCAGACTCCTGCAAGATTTCTATACTCTTTTCTACACTTGATTTTTCTGCAAGTGGATGCTCTAGAATGGGAGTATAAGAATCTTGGTTTTGGAAATTTTGTGAAGAATGTGAGTCCAAAATGTTTTGAGATTGAAGCTTGGACTCACACAAGAGTTCCTTACTCATTTCCAGGGCAGATGATTATTCATTATGAGGAGGTGGAACTGAGTAAGACTCTTGAAAATATTGTGAAATTAGAGAGGCCAACATTTTCTGAAGTTGTTGCTCGGCCTCTTGTAGATTGGCTTTTTACTCTTTTCTAGGTCGGATTTTTCTTCAATGGGAGGTCCAGAAAAAGGAGTATAGGAAGCGAAATCGGGGAATGAATATTGTGTAAATTATGGACAAGGTGGACATGGTGACAAGGAGGTTGAAAATTTAACTCGGGGGAGGTGAATCCCCATTGACTCTGTGAAGAGTTGAAATTATTTTGAAAATTATAGTCATAAGATTGTGGGTATGGGTTGTATTGATTCGGATAAGGCCAACCTGGTGTATTTGGTTGGTTCATATTTTGAAAAATCGGGTTGAAATTATCCGAAATAAATGGGATCGGTGTGAAATATGGATTCATTTAGGATTGAAAGAATTGTTATTATTGAATTCCATTTCACAAACAATCACAAACAAAAAAGAAAAATCAAACAACAAAAAAAAAAGAAAGAAAATCAAAACCAAGCTTATAGTAAGGTTGACCTAGACCTAGACGACTCCTAACTGGTCGATTACCCAGGGGAGGTTATTGTTTGAATCTGACCACAAGCTAATCAGCCAGGTAGGGACAAAATACAGTGGGAGGTATCCGTACGTAAGCAACGGGCCTTAATTACGCCAAACCACGGTATCTTCGAGGCGGAACCTCTTAATCCCCAACCTTAGACACCGATTTCACAAGAGTAAGATTCAAAACAAGTTCCACTTTCGGTCAATCTCTTAATGAGTCCGAGATGTCCCTAGGGGCCAGCGTCTATCAATTTTTATTAGGGCTTGGGTTGTGTCAGTGGGTGGGGAGGTGGTTTTCGGGCTAAGGAAGGGTGATGAAATCCCACCTTATCTTGTATGGGTTTTGCCCATAATTTCAATTCGTGCAAGTGTGCAATATAGATAAGAGTATAATACAAAGCGAGTAAATCACCCACGTATTTGTCCTATGCTATATGCAATGCCATATGTACACCTCAATCTAGATCACAACAACAGAACAAAACATAGTATATTGGAATTGAATTGACACGTGCCTAAATGCAAATGTCTAAACCGTTTTAAAAGCATCCAAATATCGTATTTTAGTTCTTTAGTTTATTGTGGTGTGTAGGCAATCAAAGCAGTAAAGTAATAATACAGATCAACTAGCTATTACAATGAAAACATCCCAACACAACAAGATACACAATGTTACAAAATAACCGCGTTGGCGCGGCAAATGTCGCGTTTGCGCGGCTTTTGTTTAGAAGCTGGGTCCCTACTTTCAAGAGCAGGAGATACAATGCTAATTGGGGTTCTGCAATATTAAATTCTTGTAAAGATAGTCCTGCACACCAAAACAGAGAAGACAATATTAACAAAAAAGTGAAATCAAAACCATTCCCGTTTCCCCGGCAACGGCGCCAAAAACTTGATGGAGCGAAACCAGCACTCTTAAAATGTGTGTATTATGAAATCAATGTAAAAGCTTGTATATGTGCTAATGTTCCCTCGATACTTCCGTTATAGCATTGGCTCAACGGGTCGAATCCACAGGGACGGGAGGCGATAGAAGCATTAACAGTTTTTATTCACGTTTTATGTTAACAATTCTTCTTTGTTAAAAGAATTAGCAAAAGAAAATAAAAGAAAAGGAAATCAAGCATGTGGTAGGTGGAGAAGGCGATGAAAGCGGCGAAGAAAACAAAAGAGAAGTGGCTTGAAAAACAAAATAGAAAAGAAGATGAAACAACGTTGAACAAAGAAGGTGGTGAAAACAACAATGAAAATGATAAAAAGAATTGCTTTTTAAAACAAGATAAAAGAAAGCTCATGGCTACTAACTACTAAGTGATCCACTAAACATGCTAACCTCTTAGTGATAGTTGCCTCATATGGTTCCTTGACCATCACTAATCCCTGGCTTCAAGAGACGATACAGAGCATGGTTCATAAGATTGATCTTCTACATTCAAACAACACATCCATACCACTAACAAGTTGCAAGCTACTTGTTAAATCATCAAGACCGGTTAGAGGTGAGCATGAAATAAAGAAGACATTGAAAGTTAGCAAGTTAGTGGGTTAGGTATTAGAATGTTAGAATGTTAGAATCCATCATCATGAGCCATCAATGGCTCTTGCAAGAGTAAGGCCTTGTGAGGCTATTAGATTCATGTGGATTATCAAGTAAGTGGTTAGATGGTTAGTGGTTAGTAGTTAGATTGCCATGAGAAGAAAAGTTGCAAAGCATCATGTAGAAGATGGAGAAGATTACATCGGAGAAGAAAGGAGGCACCTTTACATAGATTGTCACCATCTATTACATCAATCCCTCTCTATCTCTCTCTGAATCTCTCAGCCCTACTACAAGATCTAAAAACGAAATAATATAACAAAATAAACAAAATGAAGAACACCTACCTACACTACCCTAAAACATAGAAACCCTAACCTAAAATCAAAAACTGCTTCGTTCTGCCCCTCTACAGGGGTTTATATAGGCATAAATAGCTTCTAGAAGACGAGACGGGCCCACGCGTCGAAAATCAACACGTGGGCCCACCACTTTGCCGCGGATCCGCGGCAATACTAGGGACAAAAGTCCCTGGTTTTGGTGTGACGCTTCCTCTGGCTTCTAGGACTTTCTTGGTGTATTCCATTTTGGGTATTTTTATCCGTATTTTCGTCTGACGTGCGCAAGAGTCTAGGTTCGACGTATCTTCTAGAAGATCCCTTGCTTGGCCTCCAAGTAATGCGGATTTAATTACCCAAAAATGGGTTTAATTAAGCTCTTATTACTCCTTTGCCCTTAAACCTTGATTTACCTGCAAGAGAGACCAAAACACGGTTTAGACCGACATTTTATTCATAAATCGGTGGGAAAATGCGATATAATAATGCATAATTGTAGACTAATAAGATACCGGTACCAAGAAGTTCGTCGTAGGACGATTTTTGGAGTACAGGATGCTACTATCATGGAGAAACTCCCACCTACATGGAGAGATTTTAAGAACTACCTGAAGCACAAGTGCAAGGAGTTAAAGTTAGAAGATCTCATTGTGAAGCTTTGAATTGAAGAGGACAACCGTAAGTCCGAGAAAAGGAGCAACAAGAACTCCTATGAATTCAAGGCCAATGTGATCGAAAAATCAAAGGGGAAAGCGTCTACTTCCAAAGGCTTGAAGCGAAAGATGACTGCTCAAAGGTATAGAGCCAAGGACCAAGAAGGTAAGAATAAGCGCTTAAAGGGAACTTGCTACATCTGCAACAAAGAAGGACATAAGGAGAATGAATGTCGCAATCATCCCAAAAAGAACAAGAAGGACCATCCACAGGCAAACCTGATCGACCATGCGTCGCCAAGCCTATCAGCTGTGGTGTCAGAAGTGAATTTGATAACCAACAATAAGAATTGGTGGGTGGACACTGGGGCTACTCGGCACATCTGCTCTGAGAAATTATTATTCTCTGAATATCAAAAATTAGAGCAAGATGAGCAACTCTTCATGACAAATTCAGTCGTCTCTAAGGTTGAGGGAAAAGGAATGGTCATCCTGAAGTGGACATATGAAAAGGAGCTTACTCTGAACGATGTACTATATGTTCCATATATTCGCAAGAACCTGATCTCTGAATCAATCCTTAGTAAGAGAAGTTTTAGAATGATTTTCGAATTAGATAAATTTGTACTTACTAAGGGTGGGATGTATACGGGTAATGTCATCTTGTTGATGGCCTATTTAAGGCCAATGTTGCTGTAGTAGACAAAAAGTCCGTGTATCTATATCAAAACTCATAAATAAAGGAAAATCTTCTATTTCTTTACTTGAGTCTCCTATTTTATGGTATGCTTGGCATATAAATTGCAAGTCCTTGCAAAACTTGTCTAATGTAGGATATATTCTTAAACTCAATTTGGAAGAAATTCGCAAATGTGAAATTTGTGTTGAAGCCAAGTTCGCAAAAAGTTCATTTCACTTAATTGATCGAAATACAGAACCTTTAGGATTAATTCATAGCGATTTGTGTGACTTGAAATTTGCGCCAACAAGAGACGAAAAAAATATTTTATTATTTTTATTCATAACTGTACAAGATATTGTTATGTGTATCTTCTAAACAATAAGGATGAGGTAATGAGTATGTTTCTAACATATAAAGCCGAAGTTGAGAATCAACTCAACAAGAATATAAAGATTCTAAAATCCGATCTAGGAAGATATGAATCAAATGAATTTAGTAAGTTATGTGCTAATTTTGATATAATTCATCAAACTACAACACTATATATTCAGCAAAATGGGATTGCTGAACAGAAGAACAGACCTTTGAATGAGATGGTCAATTCCATGCTCGTAAGTTCTGGAGCTCTACAGTACTTGTGAGGGAAAAGCTCTGTTAACTGTAAATTATATTCTAAACAGAGTACTCCACAAGAAATTTAATCTTATATCATTTGAGTTATGGCATGGAAGGGCACCTTCCTACTATTACCTCAAAATATGAGGGTACCTTGCAAAGGTACTAGCTCCACTGCCTAAAAAGACTAAGTTGAGAGGAAAAACAATGGATTGCATATTCATAGGCTATGCCTTGAATAGCAGTGCTTTTAGATTTTTGGTATATAAATCAGAAATATCAGATATTTATGTAAACATGATTATCAGATCTCGAGATGTTATATTCTTTGAAGATATTTTTCCATACAAACGGGAAAAAGATAAGACTTCTAGGAAAAGAACACACAAGATGACGTTCAGGGACAGAAATCCAAAGGAACCAATTGTTAATGCAGAGATTGAACCAAAAAGAAGTCAGAGATCAAAAATCTCAAAATCTTTTGGTCCGAATTTCATAGCATATGCTATTGAAAGCGAGCCTCAAACATTTAAAAAGGTTATGTCTACCCCAAAAGCACAAATATGAAAAGAAGCTATAAATAGAGAATAGAATCCACTCTAAGCAATCATACTTGAGAATTGATAAACTTGCCTCCTGCCAGTAAACCAATTGAGAGTAAGTGAATTTTCAAAAGAAAATGAAAACTCGATGGATTTATCGATAAGTACAAGGTTAGATTAGTAGCCAAGGGTTTTCGATAAAAAGAAGGACTTGACTTCTTCAAGACTTATTCAACAATAACAAGGATAACTTCCATTTAGAATGTTAATTGCTATTTCAGCATTGCACAATTTAGATATCCATCAAATAGATGTCAAGACTGCATTCTTAAATGGTAAATTAAATGAAGAAATATATATGGAGCAACCTGAAGGATTTATAGTCAAGGGCAGAGAACGTAAAGTATGTAAATTGGTTAAATCCTTATACGGTCTAAAGCAGACTCCAAAACAATGGCATGAGAAATTCGATAGTGTTATGATCAAAGATAGATTCACTATCAATGAATGCGATATTTGTGTTTACACTAAAACAGTTAGAGATATACATATCATTGTTTGTCTATATGTAGACAACATGCTAATACTTGGGACTAATATTGAAGTTATTAAGTCCACTAAAAGAATGCTATCCAATAATTTTGATATGAAAGATCTGGAGATTGCAGATGTAATTTTTGGAATTAAAATCACAAGAATACCAGATGGAACCAATCTATCTCAATCTCACTACGTAGATAAGATGATAGAAAGATTCAAGGATCATAGGATAAAAGAGAATACAAATCATTTTCTTCCACACATCCACCTTCACAAGAATACAGGAACTGGAGTACGATAGTTGGAGTATTCTCAGATTATTGGAAGTCTAATATATTTAATAAATTGCACCAGACCCAATACTGCTATGCTATAAACAAATTAAGCAGATATACTGGTAACCCTAGTGATGATCATTGGACTACTTTACTACGAGTATTAGGTTACATATCACATACTAAGAAATACGCCTTAAGATATGGATAGTATCCACCTGTACCTAAAAGATATAACGACGCTAATTGGATGGCAGATTCTGAAAAATCAAAATCAATTAGCGGATACAAATTTTCTCTTGGAGGCGTAGCAGCATCCTGAAAATCTTCCAAACGAATATGTATTTCCCGTTCCACAATGGAATCGGAATTCATAGCCTTAAACAAGGCTGGAGAAGAAGCGGAATGGCTTCGACAATTTTTGGTAGATATACCATTATGGAAACCACACGAAATTTGATCTTATATCATTTGAGTTAAGGCATGGAAGGGTACCTTCCTACCATTACCTCAAAATGTGGGGGTGCCTTGCAAAGGTACTAGCTCCACTGCCTAAAAAAACTAAGTTGGGAGGAAAAACAATGGATTGCATATTCATAGGTTATGCCTTGAATAGCAGTGCTATTAGATTTCTGGTATATAAATCATAAATATCAAATATTTATGTAAACATGATTCTCAGATCTCGAGATGTTGTATTCTTTAAAGACATCTTTCCATACAAACGGGAAAAAGATAAGACTTCTGGGAAAAGAACACACAAGATGACGTTTAGGGACGAAAATCCAAAGGAACCAATTAGTAATGCATAAATTGAACCAAGAAGAAGTCAGAGATCAAAAATCTCAAAATCTTTTGGTCCGAATTTCATAGCATATGCGATTGAAAGCGAGCCTCAAACATTTAAAAAGGCTATGTTTACCCCAAAAGCACAAATGTGAAAAGAAGCTATAAATAGTGAAATAGAATCCACTCTAAGCAATCATACTTCAGAATTGATAAACTTGCCTCCTGGCAGTAAACCAATTGGGAGTAAGTAGATTTTCAAAAGAAAATTAAAACCCGATGGATCTATCGATAAGTACAAGGCTAGATTAGTAGCCAAGTGTTATCGATAAAAGGAAGGACTTGACTTTTTCAATACTTATTCAACAATAACAAGAATAACTTCCATTTAGAATATTAATTGCTATTGCAGCATTCAACAATTTAGATATCCATTAAATGGATGTCAAGACTGAAATCACCTAGAGGGGGGGTGAATAGGTGATGGCTATATGATAATGGCAATTATGCGGAATTTAAAAAAATTAACTCTAAACAATTATCACAATACAATATTTCTTGCAAGTAAAAGACAATGTAAAATTGCAAGTAATAAAAGAGATAGAGTTAGAGAAATTTGAGCAAACGCAAACACGCCGATATGTTTCCGAGGTTCGAGCCACGCTCTACGTCCCCGCCTTCACACTTGAAGGATTTCCACTATTGAGGATCCCACCGGATCAACAATACAAGGACAACACTTGTCCGTCTCCCGTGATGACACTTCACCACCTTGAGCACACTAGCTCGCCTTGAGACCGATGCCTCTACAACTTCACTCAATTACAATGGAAGTGATCACACTTGACCACTTTACAAAAGAGCTCACTAAGCACAATCCTAGAACCAAATAATAGACTTAGAGTATGGGATTGTGTAGTGCAAAACTAGAGAGAAGTAGAGGAATAGGCTCCAAGAAAGGTGATGGAAATTTAGGCTTTGGAGAGAAAAATCTTTTCTTTTGAAAACTTTGGAAATCTTTGAAAACTTTTGTAAAATTGCACTTGATAGCTCTAAAATCATTAGTCATATCATATGAAGTGACCACCTATTTATAGGGGTCAAAAACTGCTCAAGAGATTCGTTGGAGACAAATCCCAAAAGTCAAAAAGTCAGAAAAAATAGCTGTTGAGTCTGTCAGAATTTTTGACAGACTACCGGTCGACCGGGTCGGTCGACCGCCAACGGTCAAAAATCCGACCGTTGGGGCTCACCGGTCGACCGGGTCGGTCGACTGGCAATTTCCAGAGAGCAGCAGGTTGGGGTCGGTCGAGTATCGGTCGACCTCCGGTCGACTGATACGCACATGCACATTTGTGCATGTCGGTCGAGTGCCGGTCGACTGCCGGTCGACCGGTCACTGTGAATTTCTGAAAAATCAGAATTCACAGACCTGGACAATTTTGGATTTTGGTTTTGGGTCTTGGATAAAATGTTTTGGTCTTGAAAAATCATAGAGTATGAGCATGTGTCATACTACTATCAAGGTAAAATACTTGGTAAAAATTCTTTTGATAAAAACTTGATTTTTAATAAAATGTTTTTCCCAAAAACTAGTCTCTCTAAAATCGTATTTCCAAAATAGATATGTTCAACTAAAACTGAGTTTGGAAATAGAAATAGAAATTATTTTGAAGCCATAAACCACTCTAGAAAATGTGTGTGTGTGATATCCCATATCTCTACTTCTACTATTTAGTTTTGACAAAATATTCTAAAATGAAAATAAACAAAGTACAAATCTTGGATTCTTTAGCAAGTCTTGATCTTCTTCTTGAACTTTTCTTCAACGCAAATTCCGAAGCTTCCTATGTGCTTTAGCTTGGGAATGCAAATGTTGGGCGAACTCCAAATTTGTGAGTCTTTTAGCGGAGTCGTCAAAATCTGTTTCTTGAGCCTGAAATACTTTAAAACAAGATTATTAAATACATAACTAAATACGTTTTGCTATCATCAAAATAACCGGGATAATGGCCTTTGGGCCAACAATCTCCCCCTTTTTGATGATGGCAAAACATATGTAGTTATCACAAAATATTTTGGGTAGAGTCTTCAAATGAAGCTCCCCTCAACATATGCATATATAAAAATCATACTCAGGCATATTATCACAATCGCTAAATCATAAACATCATATATCCATGCCCATAGAAAAATCTCAACTACACAAGTCATATCATAGATGAAAGGAAATGAGTCTCAACATGACATAAATACATAACACAAACAATACATGTCCACAACACAAGAATAAAAGGTGTCCAACACAACAAAATAAGTCAAGTACAAAAAATAACAAAAGAGTCATAACAAAATCTCTCTCTCTCCAAATAACTCTCCCCCTTTTTGACATCATCAATAAAGGGGCATCAACAGCAGCATCACTCAGTGGCCTCGTCATCCTCCTCCTCGTCATCATCAGAGCCCTCGGCCATCGTCTGGTCATCACCATCATCTGAGGAAGAAGAGGAATCTACCTCCTCTGTATCCACGGCATCAACTCTGGGGCGCGGTGGTGGAACAGAGACGCGAGCTCTGGGAGGAAAAGGAGGACCAGCAGCAGGGAGACGACGAGCACCTGGAGTCCCATCAGGAACGACTATGTCCATTTTTGTGAACAAAGACTGGAACTGAACATCCACAAATCTCATGGATTCAGCCATATAGGACAAGTCGTTACGGACCTCCGCCCGAAAAGCAGCATCCATAGCAGCACGAGCCTCCATATCTGCCCGAAGAGAAGCATCACGAGCAGCCATATCTGCACGAAGTGCAGAGACTTGCTCTCCGACCCAGGTCTGATGAGCCTCGATCATTGAGCGGACCTCAGAGGCAGAAGCACCCTGAAACTCAGGAACAAGAGGTGGAGCTGGATCAGCTGCAGGAACAGGTGGTGGTTGCACAGCTGCGTGTCGACGCAACTGAGCTTCCATCATCTTCAAGGCAGCAGTGTTGATATCAGAAGAGGGTTTTGAAGAGGCTTGACCAGAAAGATCGAAGTCTAAAGCCCTAAGCAGATGGGTAATGAGCATGCCGTAAGGCAGACTCCTACCAGCAGTACGAATCTGATCACCACTCATGTGAGAAGCGATCACTCGAGGGAAATTTATCCTAATGCCTTTAAGGAGGCAATAGATAATCAAGGGAACAGGACCTCGAGCATGGCTAAATTCACCGGATTTAGGCACGATATTATGAAAGATAATCTTAGCAAGGACCTGAGATTGGAGGGAATACTGACTCACAATCTCATTCCTCACTAGATCGGGATTGTCGTCCCGGTGAAGAAGAGTGGATGCGGTGAGTGAAGACTCACCCTCCGGATACTCAGGAAAATCATGTAGGTCATAAGAGTAAACATCTATTCCATCAGTGGAAAGATGAAGAATTCTAGCAAATTGACCTAGGGAAATGTTTATGTCCCTACCCATCACACGGGAAATAATCCGGTTCCCACTAAATTCAAAATTGGCATAGAAATAGGGAACCAAAGAAGTGTAAACCTTCTCCCGGATGGAGAGAAAATCCACAAGATTGTTAGCACGGAGTATGTGGGGGATATCTAAATGTTCAAAGTCTTGGATAGCCACATATCTACCCGAAATAGTATTCCTAGGGGCTAAATGTGTGTAACGATCAGAGGCAAGATCGTTACGGAACACAGGATCAGTCCTAGGGGCTTGAGATGAGGATTGGGCAATGCCCTTTCCCTTCTCAGAACGATGTCTTTTAGGAGCCATGACAAAAATCAAATTTTTAGGGTTTTTATAGGTAAAGGCACGATCTAGATGATTAATCAACCTAATATGAAGACAATAGAAGAGATATATCTAAGCTAGAAAGGAAGAACAAGTGAAAAATTCGAAATTTTTACCTTTGAGAAAACTGAAACCCTAGCTTGAAAATCCAGAAATTCTGAGAATCTGACGGACGGATCGGCTTGAGATTGAAGATCCGAGTTAGAAATGAGAAGATTGAAATGGGTTTTGAAGGAATTTAAGATCAGTTGACCGGATTTGAAGATGGGAATTTTGGAGAAAAGGGGCTCCTGCGGTCGCTGTGAGAGGAAATGAGAGAATGAGCGAAACAGTGAAGGAAAGGTCCAGATATACGCCAGAATACGACTATCGGTCGACTGGGATTGAGGGACCGGTCGACCGAAAAGATACAGAGAGTTCTGCATCCAGATCGGTCGACTGGTCCTATACCAACAGTCGACCGGTAGCACAAAAAAATACAAATTTTTCTTCTCAGACAGAGCCGGTCGACTGGGGTTAGGGGCCGGTCGACCGGTAAGTCTGAAAAACTGCTACCAGATTCTGACCAAAAAAAATTTTAAATAAAAAATTATAACAAATAAAAATATGTTATATTATAATATTCAGGGAAACAACAATTATTTTTAAATCTTCATTTAGTGATCATATCAACAAAACTTCACACAAAATGATTTAATTTTATTTTACATATTTAAACAAAGATATAAAGATGTTGAAGCCGAATACCCAGTGACGGGTTCTGAACTTCATCCTCTTGATTCCTCTTGAATGAGTTGAGGTGCGCAATTGCCATCTTTAAGGTATTTGCTCAACTATGAAAATTTTCAAAAAGTTTTATTTTATTTATGAAAATAGGTCTATATGTATACAAGTATATAGTCACAAAATCTAAACTATATAGATAAAAAAAAAATTGGACATGTGGACAAGTATGACATAAGGCATAACAATACAAGATATGAAAATTAATACAAGGCATGTACACAACATGATAGAAAGGTAGTTCTATATAAGCATGTATCAATAATGAACAAAAGCAAACTAACAATTCTATACATATGTATACATGTCAACAAAAAATCAAAATTGAACATGGCATATACAATCATGTTAGAGTTGCAAGTTTATACTAATCATGTATCAATGAAGCATAAAACTAAACTAGCAATCCTATAACAATTGTATATACAAAATTAAAAAAATTCTTAAATGGAGATGTTACCAATTTACGGGTAGTCTCCAAAAATAGGTGCCTCCACGATAGCGATGCAAGCTAGATTTGAACTTTGAGCTTAGTTGCATCTACCACCCGGGCACCGTCTCCCCCTAAGTCTTGGAGGAAGTAGATCCACCTGTGTCACCTACATTTGGAGGATCTTTTGGTACCCAAATCTTTGAGGGTCCTTTAGGGTTAGTACCGGGGCGAACCCAAACATATTTATTCTTAACATTATTTTTAGCATAACAAAATTTTTCTAAATGGCCTTTGCGGCCACAATGAGTGCAAACATAAATTCTACCATTTCCATATATGTATGCATGCTTGTGAGTGTGAGCATGTTTCCGTGCATGTGTATGAGCATGTTGTGCATGTTTCCCTTGGGGTGTTCCCTTAGGAAATTTAGAAGCTATCTTTTTCAAATCAAATGCACAATTTTTAAGTGTGGAGTCCAAAGCATCAACACGCTTTTGGATCTCAACAAAATCATTTTTATCTATTGAAACTATGGTGGTTTTACCCTTATTTGCAAGTTTATATTTATCAAAATCATTTTTCAATTTTCCAAAAGAGCTAGATAAAACATCCTTTTCTTTAACAACTATTTCAACTTTATGTTTTTAAAGCTTCATTTTCTCTTTTTAATTTCTTATTTTGAGATTGGGAAATTTCATACCTATTTTGCAATTCTTCAAAAAATTGTGCAAGTTCATCCATAGTTAACTCATCTTCATCTAAAGAGTTTTCTAGAGTTACCTTTGGTGCATCCTCCCCATGTGCCATGAAACACATGTGCGCGGCGTCGACTTCCTCTTCGGATTCCGACTCCGTGTCATCCCAAGTAGCCACCATGGCCTTCTTCTTTCTTTGCCCGTTCTTGGATGTGGTCGCTTGGAGAGCGGGGCAATCGGCAATGAGGTGACCGATCTTCTTGCAATGAAAGCAAGGACCGGGTTCCTCTCTTTTTCTTTCAAATCTCCCTTGAGGTTTCCCTCGCCGGAAATTGCTTTGTCTTCCCTTTTTGTAGAACATCTTGCCCACCTTCCGGATGAGCATGGCGAAGTCTTCATCGCACTCGTCCGATGAATCATCCTCGTCTTGAATGGTTGGAGCGGCTTTGAAGGCTATTGATTTCTTCTTTGGAGCCTCCCTTTCTTCTCGAACCTTCATCTCCATCTCATGTGTTTTGAGATTGCCGATGAAGCCGGAGAAGTCCATCTCCTCTTTGTCATTTAGCTCTTTGAGGGTTGTCGCCTTGACTTCCCAAGCTTTGGGAAGAGCTCGAATCACCTTCCTTATCTTTTGATCGTTGTCAATCTTGTCGCCTAAGGAAGAAAGAGCATTTGTTATTCTTGTAAAGCGAGTGAGCATGTCATCAATGCTCTCATTATCAATCATGTAAAAGTTCTCATATTGAGAACGTAACAAGTCAACTTTTGCTCTCTTGACTTGTGACGTTCCCTCATGAGTCACAATAAGCATGTTCCAAACTTCATATGCCGATTTACAATTAATGATGCGTGCAAGGTCATCTTCATTAAGTGCTTGTGTTAATGCATATTGTGCCCTAGCATTTGCTTCATAGTCTTTGGTGATATCCTCGGACCATGTGCTCTCATCACTAGTTGGTTCAATGAAGTCTTTGGTAATGGCCCTAGCTACCCTAACACCTAAGGATTTCAAAACAAGTTCATCTTGACTTTCCAAATAGGAAAGTTCAAGCCATCAAATTTGGGAGGGGATTTTATGCTAGAAAAGTCCATGGATGCCATGAATGCACAATATATAAGATGCACAAAACAAAATACAACAAATGAATATAGCCAAATGTATGGATCTCCCTAAGGTTGTTAGACCTAAGTTGTAGGGTTAGGCTCTGATACCAATTGAAATCACCTAGAGGGGGGTGAATAGGTGATGGCTATATGATAATGGCAATTATGCGGAATTTAAAAAAATTAACTCTAAACAATTATCACAATACAATATTTCTTGCAAGTAAAAGACAATGTAAAATTGCAAGTAATAAAAGAGATAGAGTTAGAGAAATTTGAGCAAACGCAAACACGCCGATATGTTTCCGAGGTTCGAGCCACGCTCTACGTCCCCGCCTTCACACTTGAAGGATTTCCACTATTGAGGATCCCACCGGATCAACAATACAAGGACAACACTTGTCCGTCTCCCGTGATGACACTTCACCACCTTGAGCACACTAGCTCGCCTTGAGGCCGATGCCTCTACAACTTCACTCAATTACAATGGAAGTGATCACACTTGACCACTTTACAAAAGAGCTCACTAAGCACAATCCTAGAACCAAATAATAGACTTAGAGTATGGGATTGTGTAGTGCAAAACTAGAGAGAAGTAGAGGAATAGGCTCCAAGAAAGGTGATGGAAATTTAGGCTTTGGAGAGAAAAATCTTTTCTTTTGAAAACTTTGGAAATCTTTGAAAACTTTTGTAAAATTGCACTTGATAGCTCTAAAATCATTAGTCATATCATATGAAGTGACCACCTATTTATAGGGGTCAAAAACTGCTCAAGAGATTCGTTGGAGACAAATCCCAAAAGTCAAAAAGTCAGAAAAAATAGCTGTTGAGTCTGTCAGAATTTTTGACAGACTACCGGTCGACCGGGTCGGTCGACCGCCAACGGTCAAAAATCCGACCGTTGGGGCTCACCGGTCGACCGGGTCGGTCGACTGGCAATTTCCAGAGAGCAGCAGGTTGGGGTCGGTCGAGTATCGGTCGACCTCCGGTCGACTGATACGCACATGCACATTTGTGCATGTCGGTCGAGTGCCGGTCGACTGCCGGTCGACCGGTCACTGTGAATTTCTGAAAAATCAGAATTCACAGACCTGGACAATTTTGGATTTTGGTTTTGGGTCTTGGATAAAATGTTTTGGTCTTGAAAAATCATAGAGTATGAGCATGTGTCATACTACTATCAAGGTAAAATACTTGGTAAAAATTCTTTTGATAAAAACTTGATTTTTAATAAAATGTTTTTCCCAAAAACTAGTCTCTCTAAAATCGTATTTCCAAAATAGATATGTTCAACTAAAACTGAGTTTGGAAATAGAAATAGAAATTATTTTGAAGCCATAAACCACTCTAGAAAATGTGTGTGTGTGATATCCCATATCTCTACTTCTACTATTTAGTTTTGACAAAATATTCTAAAATGAAAATAAACAAAGTACAAATCTTGGATTCTTTAGCAAGTCTTGATCTTCTTCTTGAACTTTTCTTCAACGCAAATTCCGAAGCTTCCTATGTGCTTTAGCTTGGGAATGCAAATGTTGGGCGAACTCCAAATTTGTGAGTCTTTTAGCGGAGTCGTCAAAATCTGTTTCTTGAGCCTGAAATACTTTAAAACAAGATTATTAAATACATAACTAAATACGTTTTGCTATCATCAAAATAACCGGGATAATGGCCTTTGGGCCAACAAAGACTGTATTCTTAAATGGTGAATTAAATGAAGAAATATATATGAAGCAACCTGAAGGATTTATAGTCAAGGGCAGAGAATATAAAGTATGTAAATTGGTTAAATCCTTATACGGTCTAAAGCAGACTCCAAAACAATGGCATGAGAAATTCAATAGTGTCATGATCAAAGATGGACTATCAATGAACGCGATAAGTGTGTTTATACTAAAATAGTTGGAGATGCACGTATCATTGTTTGTCTATATGTTGACGACATGCTAATACTTGGGACTAATATTGAAGTTATTAAGTCCACTAAATGAATGCTATCCAATAATTTTGATATGAAAGATCTGGGGATTGCTGATGTAATTTTAGGAATTAAAATCATAAGAATACCAGATGGAATCAATCTATCTCAATCTCATTACGTAGATAAGATGATAGAAAGATTCAAGGATCATATGATAAAAGAGAATACAATTAATTTTTTCTCACACATCCACCTTCACAAGAATACAGGAATTGGAGTACGACAGTTGGAGTATTCTCAGATTATTGAAAGTCTAATATATTTAATAAATTGCACTAGACCCAATATTTCTATGTTGTAAGCAAATTAAGCAGATATACTAGTAACCCTAGTGATGATCACTGGACTGCTTTACTACGAGTATTAGGCGACATATCACATACTAAGAAGTATGTCTTAAGATATGAACAATATCCACCTGTGCTTGAAAGATATAGCGACGCTAATTGGATTGCAGATTCTGAAGAATCAAAATCAACTAGCGGATACGTATTTACTCTTAGAGGCGCAGCAGTATCCTGAAAATCTTTCAAATAAACATGTATTGCCCGTTCCACAATGGAATCGAAATTCATAACTTAGACAAGGCTGGAGAAGAAGCAGAATGGCTTCGACAATTTTTAATAGATATACCATTATGGCTAAAACCACACGAAATTTGATCTTATATCATTTCAGTCATGGCATGGAAGGGCACCTTCCTACCATTACCTCAAAATGTGGGGGTGCCTTGCAAAGGTACTAGCTCCACTACCTAAAAAGACTAAGTTGGGAGGAAAGACTATGGATTGCATATTCATAAGCTATGCCTTGAATAGCAATGCTTTTAGATTTCTAGTATATAAATCAAAAATACCAGATATTTATGTAAACATGATTATCAGATCTCGAGATGCTGTATTCTTTGAAGACATCTTTCCATACAAACGAGAAAAAGATAAGACTTCTGAGAAAAGAACACACAAGATGACGTTCAGGGACGAAAATACAAAGGAACCAATTTTAATGCAGAAATTGAACCAAGAAGAAGTCAGAGATAAAAAATCTCAAAATCTTTTGATCCGAATTTTATAGTATGTGCTATTGAAAGTGAGCCTCAAACATTTAAAAAGGCTATGTCTACCCCAAAAGCACAAATGTGAAAAGAAGTTATAAATAGCGAAATAGAATCCACTCTAAGAAATCATACTTGAGAATTGATAAACTTGCCTCCTGGCAGTAAATCAATTGGGAGTAAGTGGATTTTCAAAAGAAAATTAAAACCCGATGGATCTATCGATAAGTATAAGGCTAGAATAGTAGTTAAGGGTTATCGATAAAAGGAAGGACTTGACTTCTTCAATACTTATTCAACAATAATAAGAATAACTTCCATTTAGAATGTTAATTGCTATTGCAGCATTGCACAATTTAGATATCAATCAAATGGATGTCAAGACTGCATTCTTAAATGGTGAATTAAATGAAGAAATATATATGGAGCAACTTGAAGGATTTATAGTCAAGGGCAGAGAACATAAAGTATGTAAATTGGTTAAATCTTTATACGGCCTAAAGCAGACTCCAAAACAGTGGCATGAGAAATTCGATAGTGTCATGATCAAAGATGGATTCACTATCAATGAATGCGATAAGTGTGTTTACACTAAAATAGTTGAAGATGCACGTATCATTGTTTGTCTATATGTAGACGACATGCTAATACTTGGGACTAATATTGAAGTTATTAAGTCCACTAAAAGAATGCTATCCAATAATTTTAATATGAAAGATCTGGGTATTGCTGATGTAATTTTAGGAATTAAAATCAGAAGAATACCAGACGGAATCAATCTATCTCAATCTCACTACGTAGATAAAATGATAGAAAGATTCAAAGATCATAAGATAAAAGAGAATACAAATCATTTTCCCCCACACATCCACCTTCACAAGAATACAGGAACTGGAGCACGATAGTTGGAGTATTATCAGATTATTGGAAGTCTAATATATTTAATAAATTGCACTAGATCTAATATTGCTATGCTTTAAGTAAATTAAGCAGATATACTAGTAACCCTAGTGATGATCATTGGACTGCTTTACTATAAGTATTAGGTTATATATCACATACTAAGAAATATGCCTTAAGATATGGACAGTATCCACCTGTACTTGAAAGATATAACGACGCTAATTGGATTGCGGATTCTGAAGATTCAAAATCAACTAGCGGATACGTATTTACTCTTGGATGCGCAGCAGTATCCTGAAAATCTTCCAAACAAACATGTATTGCCTGTTCCACAATGGAATCAGAATTCATAGCCTTAGACAAGGCTGGAGAAGAAGCAGAATGGCTTCGACAATTTTTTATAGATATACCATTATGGCTAAAACCACAAGAAATTTGATCTTTTATCATTTGAGTTATGGCATGGAAGGGCACTTTCCTACCATTACCTCAAAATGTGGGGGTGCCCTGCAAAGGTACTAACTCCACTGCCTAAAAAGACTAAGTTGGGAGGAAAAACTATGGATTGCATATTCATAGGCTATGCCTTGAATAGCAGTGCTTTTAGATTTCTGGTATATAAATCAGAAATACCAGATATTTATTGAAACATAATTATCAGATCTCGAGATGCTGTATTCTTTGAAGACATCTTTCCATACAAATGGGAAAAAGATAGGACTTCTGATAAAAGAACACACAAGATGACGTTCAGGGACGAAAATCCAAAGGAACCAATTTTAATGCAGAAATTGAACCAAGAAGAAGTCAGAGATAAAAAAATCTCAAAATCTTTTGGTCCGAATTTCATAGCGAGCCTCAAACATTTAAAAAGGCTATGTCTATCCCAAAAGAAAAAAATGTAAAAAGAAGTTATAAATAGCGAAATAGAATCCACTCTAAGCAATCATACTTGAGAATTAATAAACTTGCCTCCTGGCAGTAAACCAATTGAGAGTAAGTGGATTTTCAAAAGAAAATTAAAACCCGATAGATCTATCAATGAGTACAAGGCTAGATTAGTAGCCAAGGGTTATCGATAAAGGAAGGACTTGATTTCTTCAATACTTATTCAACAATAATAAGAATAACTTTCATTTAGAATGTTAATTGCTATTGCAGCATTGCACAATTTAGATATCCATCAAATGGATTTCAAGACTGCATTCTTAAATGGTAAATTAAATGAAGAAATATATATGGAGCAACCTGAAGGATTTATAGTCAAAGGCAGAGAACATAAAGTATGTAAATTGATTAAATTCTTATATAGTCTAAAGCAGACTCCAAAACAATGGCATGAGAAGTTCGATAATATCATGATAAAAAATGGATTCACTATCAATGAATGCGATAAGTGTGTTTACACTAAAACAGTTGGAGATGCACGTATCATTGTTTGTCTATATGTAGACGACATGCTAATACTTGGGACTAATCTTGAAGTTATTAAGTCCACTAAAAGAATGCTATCTAATAATTTTGATGTGAAAGATCTGGGGATTGCTGATGTAATTTTAGGAATTAAAATCACAAAAATACCAGATGGAATCAATCTATCTCAGTCTCACTACGTAGATAAGATGATAGAAAGATTCAAGGATCATAGGATAAAAGAGAATACAAGTCATTTTCTCTCACACATCCACCTTCACAAGAATACAGGAACTGGAGTACGACAGTTGGAGTATTCTCAGATTATTGGAAGTCTAATATATTTAATAAATTACACTAGACCCAATATTGCTATGCTATAAGCAAATTAAGCAGATATACTAGTAACCCTAGTGATGATCATTGGATTGCTTTACTACGAGTATTAGATTACATATCACATACTAAGAAATATGCTTAAGATATAGACAGTATCCACCTGTACTTGAAAGATATAGCGACGCTAATTGGATTGCAGATTCTAAAGAATAAAAATCAACTAGTGGATACGTATTTACTCTTGGAGGCGCAGCAGTATCCTACAAATCTTCCAAACAAACATGTATTGCCTGTACCACAATGGAATCGGAATTCATAGCCTTAGACAAGGCTGGAGAAGAAGCAGAATGGCTTCGACAATTTTTAGTAGATATACCATTATGGCTAAAACCAGTGCCCGCCATACGCATTCACTGTGATAATCAAGCAGTGATATTTTATATATAACCGCAAGTCTAAACATACTCGTCATAGACATAATATCGTTAAGCAGTTGCTCTCAAATAGAATTATTTCTATTAACTTTGTATCGTTAAAAGATAATTTTGCAGTTCCATATACTAAAAGTTTAAGTGGAAAGCATAAAACTGCGCATCGAGGGGAATTAGTCTAAAAGCCTAAGCTTACTGAGTTAGCTTAATGGAAATCTCACCTAGCAACTGGAGATCCCACGTACTAAGTTCAAGAGGAAAAACTAGTTATGATTGACTCTGCGAGGCTCCAACTTATTCCTATGGTGTACCCAAGTGCTTTCTACAAGTGGATTAAGGATAAACTTAACGCTTTAATATTACCTATATCTTGTTATTAAAACAAGTAGAGTAGAGTAGACTACTCTTAATAGGACCATCACGGAGTATAGAACTGGGTCGGCTCTTTAAAAATCTCTATAGAGGCTGTTATTCCCTAAAGATACTCTCTAAAACTAAGAATGTCCAGGGCCAAAGTGGACACAACCGAGAACCAAATTTGATTTTGAAAAGTTACCGTGTGAAGCTTATTAACTTGGCTTACAATAACAACTGATAGTTCAAGACTTAATTAACTAATTAGCATGTAAGTCAGATAAAGATTTCGCTATGTAAGGTTTAAGACCTAGTTCACCTATCCTGATGCAGTTTCTTTTCTAAAGTACCTTTCACTATAGAGTCAGTCTCTTTGTGTGTCAATTCCTTGAATTTTCATTCATTGTGGGGGATTGTTGGAAAAATGAAGAATTAACCAATGAATCTTTGAGCTGAATTAAGGTAAGATCCATTAATAGAATCAACCGGATAATGGTTGGAGTGTGTTCTCCTTCCATTGGGGATGAACGTGACATATTTACATGTTTAATTTTATTTTAGAATGAATGAGATACTCAAATCTAAAGTTTGCCTACTTCAAAAGCTAAAGGGGACTAAAAATAGTTAAAAGCATTTAGTCTCACATTGGATATAGAATGAACAATTGAAGTGTACAAATAGAGGAAAATGGGAACAAAGGGCGTGCTCTTTGGGTACTTGGAGTGTTCACGCGCGATTGGGGGGAAACCATGCCCACACTGCGCTGGGGCCGGAGCTCGGGGCATGCTTCGGGCTCGGGTGTGGACGTGGGCATGGGCTCGGATCCAACCCAGCCCAGTTCTTTTGAACAAGGCCACACAGGTTTGGTGCTACAGCGGATCTCGACCCGCTCCGCTAGCCTCGCACTGCGCTGTAACGGTTGGAAGGAACCGCTGCAGCGGTTCCTATCTGGAACAGTTTCAACAGTTCAGACAGGAATCGTCGCAACTGTCCCTGGACGGTTCTGCCCTCCAACAGGTTTCCAGGAGCACTATAAATAATGCTTCTCTCCGAGGATTAGAAACACACAGTGAAAGCATCTCTTCTCCTCTTCCTCAAAGAATTTAGAACTGAGAAAAGAGTCAGTCTGAAAATTTAAATTTTTGTAAGAAAAAAATCTAAAGAGATTTGTTCTGAAAGAAGACTTAGAAAATTCAACAGATTCTTAAATAGAATTGTTGTCTGAATCTCAGTCTTCTTAAGACATTAATTCTTCTCTCTCTCCTTTCTCTACCGTGAATAATCCTTCAAAGTTAAGGTAAATATTCTCACTGAAATTTATCTTCATCCTGCTGTATTGAAATCCTGTGAAGGTACTGATTAACTATAGTTCAACCGTACGATGATTTGGTAGTGCTATCTAAATACCGTGAAGGAGTGTTGTATCTTGGGAGACCAACCCGTTAGCATTGAAGCAGGGGACATAATTGTCTTAAAGAGATTTGCTACATGTGTATCTCACTCCAATTGTTATATGAGTGAACTAATATTCTTTATATAATGGTTATACTGAAATATTTATCCTCATAAATATTACTGTATGTTAAGACTGACTAATACTAGTCTAATTGGTGTTTAACCAAGGAAGGTAATTGAAAGGTGGTTCTGTAATTAAGGAACATTCTACTGAACGGAAAATCTCTCACCTGATATTCACTAATCTAGCCAATTAGATCGGTGACATTGATTAGTTGTCAGATGTATTCCTGCATCTAACAATAATATGGTAAACTATTATGAGCTATCCCCTCTATTAGGTGCTAGATAGAACATGTGATCGCCGTTGTTCTCCTCTTATCACTCCTTGCCTGTTCTGGTGGAGGAAGTTTGCACTCAAACGCCAGCAACGTGCCACCATGCAGAGACCTCCTTCCTCGTTTTCTTTTGGCATCTTTTATTCCATATTTTAATCTGCTTTTTAGTATTAGTGGCCTTTCTGTAAATAACTAGTGTGATTATGCAAGCGGGGATGACGCTTCCTCCTCCCAAAGTGTCGAAGGCTTCATACTCCTCACAAGGGGCAGTAAATGTGTTCTCAAAAATATGATTTCAATTTGATGACCAAGATAAAATCAAAGAAAATAAAAAAATTGTAGCTGAGAACATAAATCATCTTTTGAGCTGTAACTGCTATAATTCTTTTTTTTTCCTCACTAACGTAACAGGATTCGTTAATGCACGATCCTCAAATCTTTTTGGGATTCAGAGTTTTTCGAGGAAAAAAATCTCATCCTCGAGGATGATGATTAGGCCGGCCAGGTCAAATCATGAGTGAAATATCCTAGTCGATCGTGACAACTCAAAGTGTACTATGGTCAAGGGACGCCCTTGCGGCTCCATGACTTCAAACTTGATTCGGGATCCAACAACTACGCTTCTTCTCTCCTCTCTGCTTCCTCTGATCCATAAAGTCCTACATGGAACTCTCAGGGGACACGTAGATCCTCACTTCACCACCGAGTCTGGTGAATCTTGCAGGCGGAGGATCTGCATGTGATGTTTTTTTTAAGAGAATCACCTACTAGGTAGTAGGCATGTACTCTTTTCGTATAGTTTTGGATTTGAAGGTTGTTTTGTACCAGCAGAAGGATTGTCAAGTGTAATCCTTCTGTTGGTATATTAATCATATTAAATTAGTAAATAATAATAGATTGGTTCTCATACAATTTAAATCCGATCACGTTTGGTATACATCTATCATGACTAAATAAGTTCTAGCTTTGATGTACATTTGAACGCCAAAATTATTTAGGATCGTTGTAGGTACTCCGCTTGATCCCTCCTCGTAGCCTTGGTAACACATTTCAATAGATTGTGAAGCACTAGTTGTGACTATGTAGTTTTCGTCTAGCTCAAGAACAATATGATGGAGAAATATGAGGATGAGAAAAAAGAGGCTGCTACTTTTTCTCCCCATAACTTGCATTTTTCTTAGATGAATAGCATTATCTCCCTCTTTCTAGTATGATGGCTCATATAGGCATGAGGCTAGGATTTAATTTCTTAGTGTCCAAGCAACAAATAGAAATCGTCTATTTAATAAGATTGAATCTTACCCTTTAAATTCAAATCAAATTGAATAAATAAAAACCCTTATCATCAACAATTGATAAATGTCCAAATTCTTCTCCCCTCTCCGCATGTGCCTCGTTGTTCGAGAGAAATTAAATTAAATCACAAGTGCACGACGTATGCTGAAGTACAAGTAAGTACTGGTCAATCTTCAGGGAAGAGATATTCTTTTATGACTTAGAAATTATACAGGCGAATTAAAAAAAATAATATTGAAAGATAGTTAATTATCACTTCTTTTAGAAACTGTCAATAAGAAAACAATCTAGGCAAAAAAATCCACTAAGCATGGAAATCAGTTCACTCTTAAAATATCATGATTTATACTAAGACTAAGTGTTTTCAAATTGGAAGATAAGGCATACAAGCACTAAGATCTTTATTTTCTACTTAGTTACAAAAAATACAGATTATATGTGATCATCATACCTATCAATTCATAAGCTATGTAAGCAAGTGAATACTAATTTTTATAATTCAATTAGGAACCTATCATGTTGTGGTGGAGATTTTCTGCTGGAGATTTTTCGCTGCGAGTGATAAGACAATCGATCAACACCACAAGTGAGAAAATAAGTTTAGTGTGTAAGTAATAATCAAAACATAGAAAAGGAGACAGAGAGATATGGTTTTTATGTGGAAACCCAATTCGAGAAAATCACGGGGAGGAGGAAAATTCACTATGATTCTCCAGTTTACAGGAACTAAGATGGTGTATCCTCAGTTTGTGTTGAGTGAAAAGGGGGGGAAGCTTTCTTGTTGGAGGAGAAGGTTTATTTGTACTGAACTGTTAATAGTCAAGGAGAGCTGACAGGGTTTCTCCATGATCCCCACGTGCGGTTTTGTTATAATGGCAGTGATTATGGGCATTGATAGTTGGGATTACATGCAAAAATTGTCTGCCTTGAATGTAAGGCATTGAACGTCTTCAACCTGAGCGAGGGGGACTGACGTGATTGCAAGTGGAGAACTCAGTGGTCGTTACTGGGTACTTCTGGTTTGTGATGAAGTCAGAAACTTTGGATTGTAGATGACTCCGGAGGGTGATGTCTTTGGGACAGGAGGTAGCTCCGGAATGCTCTTGGTTGCGGAGATTCGAAGGTTCGGCGTGGAGTGATTTCGGGAGCTGTGGATGTTATCGGGAGGATCCGATGTGATGGAGACTGCTGAATGACACGGAGGCTTCAGAAGGGGAACTTAGTTTCCCAGGCACGTGTCAGCAACTTGGTGAGGGTCAAATTTTGACCACTACAGATGCCCTCCCCCCCGCGCTCTTTCACTTGTTAGAGCCTGTAGGAGGGAAGTCGGAAGAGCAGAGTTGGTAGAGATTCTTGAATGCCTTGACATCTTCTTGATGTTGGTGAAGGAGAGGATCTGATCCTTCAATGTGAATCTTCTGGATTTCGCATGGAGATTGCGTGGCTAGATGACAGCTGGCGTGTCAATCGATTAGACTAGCTTGAAACCTGTGACTGACGTCTTTTCGAATCCTGATGCCATAATGACTGAGACTGTGTAGCAAAGGTGTTGATATCATGCCAGTTCGGTTGATTGAGGTCTTGAGATGTGGATCGACTTTTTGGGGATTAGAGATTTGAATTGGAGATGCTCTGACTCCCCCTTTATCTATGGGTATTCCCCTAGGGTTGAAATTTCTTATCTTCTTCTCTGAAAAGTCCTTGCTTCCAAACTCTTTGCTCTGGTGGGTTGCCATGTCATTCTTCTTCTTTGTCCAGTGGAGGAAAGAAAGGGAGAGGATGGAGATGGTGGAAGTGGTTGCCGAGCTCTTGCCATTCGGGAGTCTGGCTGGTACCAAATATCAGTCTTCGCGATAAGTTTGTCAGAAAACATCAGTTTTCACGAAAAGGCTCTATTATCAAGAAGGATGGGTAGGGCTTCCGCTTTGACCTGGTTTGTTTGTCTGATCTTCGATCGGATCAAACAGTTTTATCTTGTTGCTCGGAGTTCTTCTTTCCTGGTAGCGTGTCTAAGGTAGGAATCAGGACTGACTTGGGTGATCACGGTGGTGGATCCGATTCCATCACCGTCTTTCATGTTTTGGGGTCCTCACTCCGGTCGGAAGCTGTTGCTTTGCACTTGGGATTCCCATCTTGTGACGAGCAACTGGAAGAGAGTATGGGGCTATTCCTCAGGTTGTCACCAATGAAGCACTCCTTCTTGAGCTTTGGCCTCTTCCTCAGAGGGCCGATGGTGTGATATCATTTCTGGCTTGCAAACTTCTCAGAACAGTTACCTGTAAATTGGAAAAAGACCTGAAGTGGAGGTATAACCCATCGACAAATTGGATGCGTTGACTCTGAGTGGAAAAAAATCTCAGTAACGGAGTGGCAATTTGAACCTCTGAGTGGAGGAAATTCCAGCAGTGGAGTTGGGTCTCCGAGTGGGGAAATCCCAGCAGTAGAGTCGGGTTCATACTTGCTTTCGAGTGGTGAAAATTCCATCAGCGAATCCGTGACCTCGGAATGGACCTGAAGTGGGGTATCACCCATCGACAAATTGAATGTGTCTACTCGGAGTGGGGATATCCCTGCAGTAGAGTGGCGATCCAACATGTATCCAACAAAGGAAAACTGTCTGGGCTTCATCCGCCAGTGGGTCAGATGAGGAGAGCCCGTAGGGTAGTGTTTGTGTTTTCGAGTGGGAATATCCTATTATCAAAATATCAAATGAGGGCTCTGAGAGGGAAAACTCCCTCCTGTAAAGTAAGACTCCGCGTGCAGAAAATCCCATCAGCGGAGGGTTTCGATTCCTGTATGCTAATCGAGAAAGGGCCCGTAGGCAAGTCTGTGAAAGTACACCTAGAGGGGATGAATAGGTTGTTGGCCCAAAGGCCTTCCACCTTAGTTTTGATGATGATTAACTCATGTAGTTATGTTTACTAATAATCTTGTGTTGTTTAAGTTTCAGATCATTAACCAAGATATTAGTTGGTGATTAGCTTCAACAAGGAGTTTAGAAGCTTTTCATGGTGAATCCAGGGCTCAAGCATCAAGATCATACCTTGCCTAGCTCATGGATCACGGTGTTTGGACCAAGTCGTCTTGAAGATGGAAGATCGTCAAGAAGACTTAGGTATCCTAGTTTAGATAGTGTGTTTTAGATCCATTTGTAAAGCTTAGTATAATTGATATGCTCAAGTGCACAACACACACACGTTTTCATGTTTTGGAATTGGTTTTCATGAATGATTGATCAAAACAAGTTTACATGGTTTATATGTATAATAGATGTATTCTAGTTATACATACATGCTTAAACATCTTAAACAAACTTATTTTGACTTTCCTATTCATGTTTTGAAAAATCAAGTTTAATAAAAATACAGGTTTTGGTTTTTGGTAAAAATGATAAGACACAAAAATAGTTCATATTGATTGATATTTGAGCTAAACTTTTTACCACATGTTTATATATCAATGCAAAATGATAAAACTATTTTGGTGATTTTTAGAAGTGTTAAAAGATTTTTAGAAAAATATTTTACAGTATTTTCTGACCCAGATTTCTGTTCCAGGCTTCAACCAGTCGACTAGTCAAACTGAACAAGTCGACTTGGGGTGAAGTCGGTCGACCGGGCCGGTCGACCGACGTGCACAGATTGTGCACGTTTGGCAGACACAGGGACGGTCGACCGCCAGGGTCGACCGGGTCTGAGAGCAGTGCTCTCTGTTTATTTGGGTCGACCGTGCTGGTCGACCGTGTTTGCCCAACGGTCACATTTCTGACCGTTGGCGGTCGACCGGGCCGGTCGACCGGTAGCCTGTCAGGCTGCCACATCAGCCTAACGGTTAGTTTTCTGTTTGGGCTATAAATACCCAACTCTTGGGGGTTTTAGCTAAGATTTTTAAGAGCAAAAATTCCTATCTTTCTGAAGTGTTTTTACAAGTTTTCAAAAGAGTTTTTGTGCTAAAAGATTTCATCTTTATTGTTTTGGTTTTTTGGAAAATCAAAGAAAACTAGGTTTTTGGGATATTGATTTGGTCTTTTATTTCTATCATCTACAAGAGATTTCCCAAGTAGTTTTTCTTTGTTGCTTGTTTTCAAAAACACCTAGTTTCCACACTTGAGCTTATCTTCTATCCTAATCTATTAGGATCTTGTTTTGTGAAAAAGAGAAAAGAAAAGAGAGATTGTTTGTGGTTGAAAGAAACCAATTGTTGTAAACACCCTTATTCTTGTTGTATCCCTCTTTGGTAGAGGTGATCGGGTGATTAGTTTACTCCCTCTAGTGAGAGGTGGAGTTCGTTGTTGTTTGCTCCCTCTAGTGAGAAGTGGAGTTGGTGTTTGTAACCCTCTTCGGTAGAGGTGTTGTGGTTGTTTGGCTACGGACCTACCCCTCGGTTGTGAGGCGGTGTTTGAGAGAGGAGTTCGGTACTCCTTGTGTTGTAACAAATCCTTCTCGGTGAAGGTTCGCTCGGTGGGAGTCCTCGGTGGACGTTATAGTGGATTGAAAATCCTACACGGTGGTGTAGGCGGGGATGTAGAGCAAGGTGCTCGAACCTCGAAACATTTCTTGTTGTTAGCGTTTGATCCACTTGTCTCTCTAACTCTCTCTTATTTATTTGTCCAAAGCATCATTCTTCATTCATATCATTTATTGCTTGTGTTGCCTTGCATATATTCATATTGCCTATTCATCTTATATGCTTGGTTGTTTGTGTGTGCCTCACTTGTACTTAATCAACAAGAGCTTCACATAGCACCTCAACCCATTCAAGGGGAATCAAGAAGAGTTAGTCCAGAGCCCTTCACGGGGAATTCGGCTACACTTGTTGATTGTATTAAGTGTGTTGCAAAAATTTGCATTAGCTTCCGCATTTAGCGCATATAGTTCACTAGATTAGCAAGTACACCTATTCACCCCCCTCTAGGTGTTTTTCAATTGGTATCAGAGCTAGTGCTCCTGATACTTAGGCTTAACATCCTAGGAGTGAGATCTATTTGTTTGCTAATCTTGTTTGCACTTGCGTGTTTGCACACATATAGTTTACATCCATGGACTTCATGACCCCACCTATGTATAACCCATCCAACATTCTTGTTTGGAAGACTAGGATGTCCATTTACCTTCAAACCCTAGGTTATAAGGTTCACCTTGCCATTATCAAGGAATCCTTCCTTAGTGATAGCAAGAATATAGGGGCAAATACACAAGCCCTTGAGGCCATTAGAAGCACATTACCTAAAGAATATCTTTTGCGTGTTTCTAACTTTGATTCCGCTTTTGTAGTGTGAAACAAATTGACAACCACCACCACCTCCAAGCTTCAATTGCCAAATCAACCGGAGGAATCTAGTGGAGATGAATCCGAGCCGCAACAATGCTATACGGTCCAAGGGAATGACTCCTTGAGGTACACTCGGAAACTCAACTAGATAGTGATGATTGTGCTAGCTCTTCAAATGATTTTGTTGATCCCCATGCTTTGAATGAAGAACTATCTATTGTTTGTGAAAAATTGATTGAAAAATATAACTTGTTGAAAAAGAAAAGTCTAGGCCTTAACAATGATAATAAAAATTTGATTGCTAGACTTGACGTTGTTTTGCAAGAAAAGGAGGAGATTTCTAATGAAAGGGATTCATTGAGATCTCAACTTGATCTTGCACTTAAAGAAAATAAATTTGTAAAATTTAAAAATGATTGCCATGCTATTTTAAAGAAAAATGAAAACTTGTCTTCTAAAGTAGATTTTGTTTTAAAAGAAAATGTTGCTTTGAAAAATAAAATTATTGCTATTTCAAATGATTTAGAAGTTTGTTTAAAGAAAAATATTGTTTTGAAAAATAATATGGATGCACATGTTTGCCATGCTAGGGTAGTATCACACACTTCACCTATTGCATGCCACACTTCTTCTTTAATTAATAATGATATATCCATGCTTAAGAAGAAGATTGATTGTTTGGGCTCCACTATGAGCCAATGTGCCATGAACCACACACGCTTGGAATCCTTGGTTCTAAAGAAACAAGTTCCATCCTTTATGCATGCACACCCTCCACGGCATACACATGCTCCTCACGGACACCATCACACGTATGCTCATGTGTACACTTGTACACATTGTGGACGTAAGGGCCACCTTACTAAATTTTGTTATGATAGAATACATACTTCTAATTTAGCAAATAAATTTGTTTGGATTAGAGAAGGGACTAACCCCCATGGACCCAAAAGAGTATGGGTACCAAAGACCACCCCTCGTGTTTTTGATATAGGTGTGGGCTCTCACATGACGTGAGAGTGATGACACCTTGGAGTGGATGCGTTCCGTACTTAAAGGAAATCAATTGGATGCATCACTTTCAAGGGAAGATTTGGTGGAGATGACCACCATGTTTTGGAGACAAGGAAAGTTGCCTTCTAGGTTTTGGTAACGATTCCTAGCTCCTAATTATTGTTTACATGCTTTTCATGTTTATCTTTCATAGCATGTTTTATTGTTTAGTGATTAGTATGAAAATGCCATGTTAATTAGATTCTTGACATACATGTATAGTATTTGAGACACCCATGTTTAATATGGATTATTAATTTGTGTTCTCGTATTTGACTAGCTATCATGTACATCATAAATCTAATAACATGTGAATATTCATAATAATCATGTTTATGTTTATCTTGTTTACGACACTAGTATAAATCCTAGTCTAAATGATTTGTTTTTATGCTTTATACCTCGATTACATGTTTAGATGTTAGTTTTTATTAAAACTAGAAGATTTATACTTGTGCATATAGTGGGCCACAAATAAATCTATATATGTTTGAGCTTGAACGCTTATTTGAACCCATTAGATGTTCTAGTATAATCTAGTTTTGATGATTCATGCACTTTAAACTTGTATTCCTATTTTTGGATTTGTTTTATGATTGTGTGTTTCACATCATGTATATGTTTTTATTGCCAAACTTTAAGATATACATGTATACCCCTAGAGTCATTCGCCTTTCATGCAAATTTATATATATGGACTCAATTGTGTTTAGGGATATGTATGTATACTTATTGTGTTGACAATTCATACATATACCTTGAAATGAAATTTGTTTTGATGAATATTTAGTTTTTCTTGATTTCGTGTTTATTTGTTTAACTTCATGTATATGTCCATTTTATCCAAATTATTGTTATACATATACATCCTTTTGAGCCACGTGCCTTCATGCATATATCTTGTGGACTCGTTGTGTTTGGATATGTATGTATACCGTAATTTGTGTAGGACATACATATACCTTGAAGATTAAATAAGTTTTATTGATTTTCATGTTTTCTTATTTCAAGGAATTTTGAGCTTAATTGGACATTTCATATTGCCATGTCACACATTACTTGTATACTCACCATTTTTAAAATATTTCTCATGAGTATGTTTTCATGAGTATGTATGGACTTTATTGAATATTGAGTGTTTAAGTGCTATGTGATTTACATATGTTTTATGAAAATTATTTTTAGTTTATTCCTTACTTGAAGGATTTCGTACTAGTTTAAAAGATTTTCTATTTAACTAGTTACGGTATTCTTCATTTTGGTAGAGTTTTTCAAACAAAGCTTATTTTCAAATCTATTTTTGAAAACCCCTACCCTCTATGGGAGGATGGATGGGAGATCATGTTCATGTATGCTTTAAAATGAAAATCATTTAAAACTTGAGCCATGATTGGGAGGTATAGTAATATGAGTTATACCATGCTTTTATTGTTATGTCAATTGGTATCATTGAACTCTTTCAATTGGTATCAATCTTGATTCTTTTGTATACTCATATGTGTTTGTGTATGTATATTTTCAATTGGTATCATCTATTGGTGATTGGTACTCATTCCATTTCATACACATATACTTGTTTTATTTGTGCTATTATATTTCTATATCTTGAGCACAAATTTTGTTTATGCTAGAGCTTGAGCTTCAACTTTATTTCAATTGATTTAGTTTTCAATTGGTATCTTATTACAAGCCTACGCATAGTTTTTGTTGGTATTTCATAAAGGGGGAGAAAATTCGATTTTCATATTTCAATGGTATTTAGTTTTCCACTCCCTTACTTTATGGTAGAAAATAGTCATTTCAATTGTTTATATGACTTAAAAAGAAAAATACTATCTTTTGATATCAAAATGTCTTGTGTTTTAAATTGGTATCTAAAAATTTTGTTTAAAGTAAAATATAAAAGTTTTGATTTATATTGACTATATGCAAGAAGAGCTTAACATCTCTTCCACATATAGATTCATGTTGAGTGTATCTTATATTGAGGAGCTTAACATCTCTTCTTTATGTGGTACACGTGTGTAGGGGGAGCTTCACATCTCCTCTTATGCATTATATAATGTGTGTTATGTGAATTAGGGCTTAACATCTCTCTTTCATGTAATGCATATGTGTAGGGAAGCTAACTTAGCGTCTTCCTCTTCATGAATGTATATAGCATATAACATGTATTGATCCTTGTTTACTTTCAATTGGTATCAAGATGCTTCATTGACATTTTTTCAATTGATATCCTAATTGATTGTAACCCCTTATTGACCTTGTTTTTGTTTTTAGACAAAAAGGGGGAGAACATTTTTTATTGTTTGATTGACAAAAAGGGGGAGAAAGATTTTTACCGCTCATTTTTTTGTTGTTTTGATTGTTTACCCCTTTGTTGATGATTGACAAAAAGGGGGAGAAAGATTTTGGTTTATATATGCATACTTATGTTTTTGCATATATTAAGTTTTATTGGTATCTAGAGCATCTAGTGTTTTTGTTAATGTTTTATTAATTTAATTGGTATCTAGAACTTCTAGAATATGTTTATGTATTTTATGCATGTTGATGCATACATGTTTATGTACATTCATTACATATCTTTTGTTTATTTATTTATGCATGAGTTAAGGGGGAGCTTCTTTGAAGCTTAACTTTAATCCATGCATATATAACTCCATGAGTTTTGTCATCATCAAAAAGGGGGAGATTGTTGGCCCAAAGGCCTTCCACCTTAGTTTTGATGATGATTAACTCATGTAGTTATGTTTACTAATAATCTTGTGTTGTTTAAGTTTCATATCATTAACCAAGATATTAGTTGGTGATTAGCTTCAACAAGGAGTTTAGAAGCTTTTCATGGTGAATCCAGGGCTCAAGCATCAAGATCATACCTTACCTAGCTCATGGATCACGGTGTTTGGACCAAGTCGTCTTGAAGATGGAAGATCGTCAAGAAGACTTAGGTATCCTAGTTTATTAGATACTGTATTTTAGATCCATTTGTAAAGCTTAGTATAGTTGATATGCTCAAGTGCACAACACACACACGTTTTCATGTTTTGGAATTGGTTTTCATGAATGATTGATCAAAACAAGTTCACATGGTTTATATGTATAATAGATGTATTCTAATTATACATACATGCTTAAACATCTTAAACAAACTTATTTTGACTTTCCTATTCATGTTTTGAAAAATCAAGTTTGATAAAAATACAAGTTTTGGTTTTTGGTAAAAATGATAAGACACAAAAATAGTTCATATTGATTGATATTTGAGCTAAACTTTTTACCACATGTTTATATATCAATGCAAAATGATAAAACTATTTTTGGTGATTTTTAGAAGTGTTAAAAGATTTTTAGAAAATATTTTACAGTGTTTTCTGACCCAGATTTCTGTTCCAGGCTTCAACCAGTCGACTAGTCAAACTGAACAAGTCGACTTGGGGTGAAGTCGGTCGACCGGGCCGGTCGACCGACGTGCACAGATTGTGCACGTTTGGCAGACACAGGGACGGTCGACCGCGACGGTCGACCGGGTCTGAGAGCAGTGCTCTCTGTTTGTTTGGGTCGACCGTGCCGGTCGACCGTGTTTGCCCAACGGTCACATTTCTGACCGTTGGCGGTCGACCGGGCCGGTCGACCGGTAGCCTGTCAGGCTGCCACATCAGCCTAACGGCTAGTTTTCTGTTTGGGCTATAAATACCCCAACTCTTGGGGGTTTTAGCTAAGATTTTTAAAAGCAAAAATTCCTATCTTTCTGAAGTGTTTTTATAAGTTTTCAAAAGAGTTTTTGTGCTAAAAGATTTCATCTTTATTGTTTTGGTTTTTTGGAAAATCAAAGAAAACTAGGTTTTTGGGATATTGATTTGGTCTTTTATTTCTATCATCTACAAGAGATTTCCTAAGTAGTTTTCTTTGTTGCTTGTTTCCAAAAACACCTAGTTTTCACACTTGAGCTTATCTTCTATCCTAATCTATTAGGATCTTGTTTTGTGGAAAAGAGAAAAGAAAAGAGAGATTGTTTGTGGTTGAAAGAAACCACTTGTTGTAAACACCCTTGTTCTTATTGTATCCCTCTTTGGTAGAGGTGATCGGGTGATTGGTTTACTCCCTCTAGTGAAAGGTGGAGTTGGTTGTTGTTTGCTCCCTCTAGTGAGAGGTGGAGTTGGTGTTTGTAACCCTCTTCGGTAGAGGTGTTGTGGTTGTTTGGCTACGGGCCTACCCCTCGGTTGTGAGGCGGTGTTTGAGAGAGGAGTTCGGTACTCCTTGTGTTGTAACAAATCCTTCTCGGTGAAGGTTCCCTCGGTGGGAGTCCTCGGTGGACGTTATAGTGGATTGGAAATCCTACACGGTGGTGTAGGCGGGGATGTAGAGTAAGGTGCTCGAACCTCGAAACATTTCTTATTGTTAGCGTTTGATCCACTTGTCTCTCTAACTCTCTCTCTCATTTATTTGTGCAAAGCATCATTCTTCATTCATATCATTTATTGCTTGTATTGCCTTGCATATATTCATATTGCCTATTCATCTTATATGCTTGGTTGTTTGTGTGTGCCTCACTTGTACTTAATCAACAAGAGCTTCACATAGCACCTCAACCCATTCAAGGGGAATCAAGAGGAGTTAGTCCAGAGCCCTTCACGGGGAATTCGGCTACACTTGTTTATTGTATTAAGTATGTTGTAAAAATTTGCATTAGCTTCCGCATTTAGCGCATATAGTTCACTAGATTAGCAAGTACACCTATTCACCCCCCCTCTAGGTGTTTTTCATAGGTGTAATGCTAATCTTAATGGCAAATAATGTGAAATTTAAAATGAATAATGCAAACGGTCAACTCAAAATAAGAAGTGAAGTTAGATTCCCTGTCAAGGGCTCTAGAACTTCTCCTCTATATTTCTCTAGATTAAGAGTTGACGTGCTTAATGCCTTGTTGAGATGAGCGAAACTGATAAATAAGAATGATGAATATGATGCAAGTAATGAATAGTAAATGTAAGAGAAGCAAAAATACAAGTGCAAGCAATAGCAATAGAATAAGAGCAAGAGAAGTAATCACAACACAAGAGATTTGTTTCGAGGTTTAAGCAAAAAGCTCTAAGACCCCTCCTTCACCGCATGAAGGATTTCAGTATCCACTAAATATCTTTTCACAAAGGAGCCTCCATAAAGGAACTATAATGGTCTACAAAAGAATGAAGTACACAACTCCAACTCTCAATCCTCACACAAGAGGTAGCACAAAGGCAACGAGGTTTACAACCTCTTGTGACCGCAAAGATCATAAACACTCTCTTTTACAGCTTTCTATAGTATAGAATAAGAAGTAAAGCTCAAGAAGTTTGTGAGAGAGAAAATTCAGTTGAAATGAATGATTTAAGAGCTGAAAACTTGCAGAAATTTGTTTGGAGATGAGAGCACTTGAAGAAAAAAACCTAAATTTTTTCTCTTTTCAAAAAACTAGAATTTTCAAGTATTTTCCCAAAAACAATGTTAAAACCTATATAAGCCTCTCCCAATGAGTTATATATATAGGCAAGTGATAAACACTGTTAGAAGAGCCTATCAGGTCATTAAGAGTAAGATTAAGCCCAAAAGTGGCAAAAATACCAGTTGGAGAATAAGTTATATCCCAGAATTTGAAAATAGCCGTTACTGTAGTTCTGCCAGAACATCGATCGGCCGGCCAATTGACAAGTACTTTGAACTAGCCTACACCACTGGTAGTTCGTACTAGAGTCCGTACTTCCAGCAGAATTCATTTGAACTTTAATATACGGATACCATTATTCGAATGAGAGAGTAACTGAATAACACCCATTATTATTGTTGGGTAATTAAGTGCATCGTGTACCAGGTAACATGCCAAGTTCTAGGTCAGGAGGGCTAGTGTACCGGGAACGCGACGTGGGACTCCAGAGGTTACCCCCACCACGTGTGTGGTGTGACACTGAGCTCCGTGTGACACTTCGCTCCTGTGCATACTGGATAACAGAAAAAGGGAATCAGGTCAATGTCTATAGTAGATGCATTATGGACCGATATGGGGACTCCAGAGCACCACGTGTGTTGTGCAATACTTAGCTCCACACATCGTCCCACCGTATTCAGGTTACGTGAGTGTTATGTGATGTGATACAGGTAATAGTTCATACTTTACCTATATATTTGAATTTCTCACTTCTAAGGAGGTGAAGAGTAAATTCTAGAAAAGTGGAGTAAATATTTCAAGTCAACAAATTTCGAGAACCACTTTCCTTTATTTTCGGTTCACAAGGTTACTTCACAGCTAAAATGGGAAAATGACGCTTAGACTCACTCCTTTTTATGAAAATTTGTTTTCTTTCTTTATTTTTCCAGTGCGATATACAAATTCAGTTAAAATAAATGGTCCAATATAATTTTGACTAATTTTTATTCTAAATTTCTCGATGAATGAATCAGTTTGAACGGATAATTTTTCTTCTTTCTTGGTTTAAGAATAATATGATCATTACGGTATTTTATAGCGTTTTCTGTCTCATAATTGTGAGCCGCAAAAACTTTTTTTGTAATTTAGGTGCTGCTTCCTTTCTCCCCAAACCAAACTGGGCCTAATGGGCCGTCTCTTTTATCCTCTCCAATCACAGCCCAAAATCAACACTAAATGAAGCCCAATCCAACAATTTAACTCGACTTACATGAGCAAATTGTTTAAAAGAAGGGTTTTTAGATCTAGGTCCCTAAACAAATATGTTATTTGGATATTAATTTCCTGCAATATAAGAATACCTTAATATTAGTTCTTATTATTTATTTTTTTTACACTAATAAGTAATTATGATAAAGATCTGATTTGAATGTTAAATTACAAACAAATCCAAACTTTGGAGCTGTATGAGTGAAAAAGAGCCAACTATTGTATTGAACAAAAAGTTTAGAAAAGTTTTCTTTGTACCAAGAGAATACAAGCACTAAAAGCTAATAAAATAAATAAAAAATAAGATAAGAACATTGCTGGGTAACTTGGATCCAACTTGTAGAGAATGAAGATGTGATAAGCTAAAAGTACTAATATAATTAGTGAATATTAGAATAGTCCTTACTTTGGAATAATTTTTTTAAGAAGAGAAACTTTAACAAATGAATGATAAATTGTGAGGGACTAATATCCAAATATGATTATTATCATGAACTAATATTCAAAAAAGAGATTTGTTTAAGAACTAGATCCTAAAATTTAGAATTACAGTGATAGTATCACATCTCCATGAAATTTGGCCAACAAATTAACGATTTTGAAACCTTATTTTCTTTCTTTTTTCAAGGGAAAAAAAGTCATATTTTCTCTCTTCTTCTTTTCCTTTTTCTTTCTCAATTCTCAAAATTCAAAACATATATTTTTTTTAAAAGTAAAAAAATGAGCATCCTGTTTAACTAAGAAGAACATAATGAAACGTACAAAAATGAAAATTCAATAAGGGATCGATCAAGTAACAATAAAATTATAAAAGGCCGCAACAAATTGGAGAATGAAACAAGAAACTTACTAATTAGCAACAACATTACTAACTTAAAACCATATACAAAATGCATATCAAGCAACCCACCAAACAAACAAACACACTGCATTAATCCACAAAACAGAGATTAAATCAACAAGTAGCCACCTGAAATTTAAATTGTTCTGATAATTAGATTAAGATTAATTAATTAGATCAAATTTAAGCCATCATCCTGTGAAACTCTTGGTAGTCCAGCACGCCATTCCCATCAAGATCATAGGCCCCGATCATCGCCGCGCACTCCTCCCTCGTCCTCGCCTCGCCGAGGCGGCCGAGCACCTGCTGCAGCCCGCCGGGGTGATCCGGCCGCTTCCCTTCTCCGTCTCGAACATCTCGAACGCCCTCTTGAGGTCCTCCTCCTCCTGGTCCTGCTCCCTACCCATCTCCATCAGCCTCATGAAGTCCCCGAAGTCCATCAGCCCGTCGCCGTCGCTGTCGTGGTCCCTCATCACCCGCTCCACCTCGGCCGCGGACACGCTGTCCCGGCCCAGGAGAAGAAGGACTGCAGCTCTTCTCCGGATATCTTGCCGTCCCCGTCCGAGTCGAACCGCCGGAAGACGGCCTGGAACTCAAGGGCCCGGCTGCCGGTGCTGGTCTGCGGGGACGGGGGCGGGGTGCTGCGGTGGCGGCGCAGGCGGTGAAGGCTCAGCTTGAATGCCTTGTTGGAGAACCACCTGGAGGGCTTGGAGGACGCCATAATTTACAACTACTTTTAAAAGTAAATAGTGCTATAATATTAAGTGTTGCGTGGCAAGAGCAACAAAAACTCAACTCAAATTCAATTCAATTCATTGACTAGACTTGAGTATTTGTAGTGATCATGTGTGGTGTGTGTGTGTGTGTGTGTGTGTGTGAGAGAGAGAGAGAGAGAGAGAGGAGGTGGAGTGAAGGTGCGAGGAGGCTACGTACGTGGGATCAGTGAACGGGGGGGTGGGAAGGTGCATGGGAGCTTCCTTACAATCCTTTTTAGGGTTTTTTGGAGGAAGCTATATGCATTGTGGAATCTTTGATGTGAGAGAGAGAGAGAGAGAGGAGGGGGAGGGAGGGAGGGAGGGAGGGAGGGAGGGAGATTGAGATCTTGGGTAAAGGACCACTTGAACCTGGGGCTTTCCAAGGGAGGGAAATTTCACGTTCATGCATGCATTGATGGGATGGATGAATGAATATGTATAGTACTCTTTTGTTATTAGTAGGTTTATATATATATATATATATATATATATATATATATATATATATATATATATATATATATATATATATATATATAGGGTTACTGTACCTCAGCCTGCAGGCTGAGAGAGTTTCTCAGCCTGCGGGACGTGGCTGAATATATGTCACACATCGGTCGCAGAGTGTGGGCGCCAAAAAAATCAAAAAAATCCCGCCTAAACAATCGTGAAACAAATTGACAAAAATACCCCTTTTATATGACGACTGCGACTTCTAGCATTGAAAAGTAAAAAAACATTTCATGGTCGCAGACTTAATACAGAATAAAGAATACCGGAAGAAACATGCTATCGTATAGCAATGCGACCTCCTTCAGTACTGCGACCAAAGTCGCAATCTTAATTGTTCATAGGAGTATCAGGCAAACATTCAGAAATTATACGAAGGACAGTATTTGATGACTAACAGTTGACAATTTATGGTCGCAGTTACTTAATCATTTATCAGTTCCCAATGTGACTATGGTCGCAATAATGAACTGTTTTGGAGTTCAAAGTAATTTAAAATTATAGTGTATTAACTTTTAAACTGTTTTGGATAACTGAACAGTCACCTAGGAAGTATACAATTTTTGGAAAAGGTAGAAAATATATTTGAGAGATATTCACGTGGTCCGAGAGCTTAAACCTTTTGAAATTTCGGGATTAAAAATATATAAAGGGTCATGAGCAAAGGATTAAAAACATACTAAGTTATTTTTGCTCAAACTAGTTACTCTCACTGTTCGGAAAATAGATTCAAAAAAATGTCTTCACCACCGTCTTCACCGGAAAGAAGCCAATCATCTAATGATGATTGGATGTTTAGTTCTGAACCGATGTCTCGCTACGGGTCAAAATCTGAGCTTGATACAGACGACCCGTTCTGGGAGTTCATTGATGAACCAAAACACAAACATAAAGAGGAAGAAAGCGAAGAGGAGACTGTCGCTGAAGAGGAGGAAGAGACGGAAAGCGATACGGAAGACGAAAGCATGACTCTTGACGACGAATCTGATTACGATGGTGATGACGAGGATTAAAAGTTTAAAAAATGTATTTTGTTTTTTTTTAAATATATATAAATATGTTTTCTAAAGTTAATTGTGTAAATTACATTTTTTACTACTATGTCTTGGTTGAAATGCTGTACAATTGTTACAAACCTTCATTTTAAATATTTTACGCTAAACGAATATACTGCGATCATGGACGCAGTTAATAATTATATTACTTCACCCGTATAAATTTTAAAATGAAAGGTTGCGACTTTGGTCGCAGTTGCTGGACGCAGACTTAATAAATACACTGTGAACTTGGTCGCAGTTGCTGGTCTTTAGTCTTAATCAACAACAACACTGCTACCTTGGTCGCAGTTTCTGACCGTAGTATTAATAAAATACACTGCGACCTTGGTCGCAGTGCTGGCGTTTAGTCTTAATAAAATACACTACGACCTTGGTCGCAGTTGCTGATCTTTACTCTTAATCAACAACAATACTGCGACCTTGGTCGCAGTTGCTGGTCTATATTCTTAATCAACAACAACACTGCGACCTTGGTCGCAGTTGATGGCCGCAGTCTTAAAATAATCTGCAACCTTGGTCGCAGTTGCTGGTCTTTAGTCTTAATCAACAACAACACTGCGATGAGGTGACACGTCATCGCAGCAGTTGCTTAGTCGCAGTCTTTAGTCGCAGTGTCGACCCTGGTCGCAGTTGTTTCTGTTTGCACTGTAGTCTTATGCGACCTTGGTCGCAGTGTCGTCTCTGGTCCAAGTTATTTTGTTTGCAATGCATGACTGCGACCAAGGTCGTAGTTTATTAAAAAAACAAATATGCTTTTATTTATGTCCAGGCATTTATCTCCAGGCATGTGAAAATGATACAAAACGCTCTCTTATACAATAAGATTGAGTGTTACAATATAGCAGTACAAAGAAGATTAAACATCAAAAGAGCCCTTGTTGACTAAGAGCAGTGGTGTTATTGAGGTCTTTTTATTTATGTCCAGGCATTTGCCTCCAGGCATGTGAAAATGATACAAAACGCTCTCTTATACAATAAGATTGAGTGTTACAATATAGCAGTACAAAGAAGACTAAACATCAAAAGAGCCCTTGTTGACTAAGAGCAGTGGTGTTATTGAGGTCGCAGTTTATTAAAAAACTGTGGACGACGAGGACCATGACTTCTTCCCTTGCGGACGATGAGGTCTATGACTTCTTCCCTGCGGACGAACATCGATCAAGTTCGCCGGCGAAAATATTCTCCCAGGGGCCCAGCTAACCTGAAAAAGGACAATCAAGCTCTGGGTCATCTTCGTCCATAAGGTCATCTTCATCCATGGAGGCAGGCTCCTGTTAGAGACTCTCAAGAAGGCGGGAATTCTCAGAGCAATTGCTCTCGAAAGAAAAACAGTCTAAGTATGGGCTGTTAAAAATGGGACAGGGTGAGCCCTATTTATAGGCAGCCCATAATAACCATAATTAATGGTTCATTAATCAGAACCGTCGGCTTTAATGGTCTCCAACCGCCAGCGCCGGTTTGGCATTAAAAGACATTAACGCCTAAACCTAATGAAGAGCCGACGCGTAAACAACGTAGACTTGACGTTTAAAGATCTCATAAAATCTTTATGACAGGCCGCGTCTGTCGGGCAATTAACCATGTACACTGCGACCAAAAGTCTCTGACTAAGGTCACAGTTTAAATGTACACAGCGACCAAAGTCTCTGACTAAGGTCGCAGTTTAAATTAAACTATAAAGTAGAATTTTATCGCAGGCTGATAAAATTGATCTGAAAAGATTTTATATTTTGAGAAAAAATTTTATCGCAGGCTGAAAAGTAGAAACTAGATCTTTCATAAAAGAGGTAAGGAAATAGGGCGAAAAGTAATTTATATACAATAACCTAAATCCTATAAAGAGTGGCAAAAAAGGGGGAAAAATAATAATAAACAATAAGGAAAGTTATCGAAAAGGGGGTATTTGGTAATTTAACTTCTTCCTAAAAGCGGGCCGCAAGTTAGTGGGGTGACAAAATTGAGCCACGTCACCGCAGGCTAAGAGAGTTCTCTCAGCCGCAGGCTGATATACATTTTTCTCATATATATATATATTATATATATATATATATATATATATATATATATATATATATATATATATATATATATAGAAATGTAAATCAGCTGACACAGGAGGTAACTCCCTCCTATGTCGCACTCAAAAATCGTATTTTTCGAGTGAATTTTCAAGATCCGACCGCACATTATCATCTTCATATTCTAAGATATACATATATAAAAAATTAAGTGATTTGAAGTTCGTTTACTTATTGATCTAATCGTTCCATTTTATTCTATTGTTAAAAAATCGTTAATGTTTGAACCCAAAGAAAATGGAGTAAACAAACTTCAAATCACTTGATTTTTTATATGAATATACCTTAGAATATGAAGATGATAATGTGCGGTCGGATCTTGAAAATTCACTCGGGAAATTGATTTTTGAGTGCGACATAGGAGGGAGTTGCCTCCTGTGTCAGCTAATTTACATTTCTCTCATATATATATATATATATATATGTGTGTGTATATATATATATATGTGTGTGTGTGTGTGTGTGTGTGTGTGTGTGTGTGTAAATCAGCTGACACAGGAGGCAACTTCCTCCTATGTCACACTCAAAAATCATATTTCTCGAATGAATTTTCAAGATCCGACCGCACATTATCATCTTCATGTTCTAAGATATACACATATAAAAAATTAAGTGATTTGAAGTTAATTTACTCCATTTTCTTTGGGTTCAAACATTAACGGTTTTTTAACAGTGGAACAAAATGGAACGATTAGATCAATGAGTAAACGAACTTCAAATCACTTGATTTTTTGTATGTTTATATTTTAGAACATGAACATGAAAATGTGCGGTAGAATCTTAAAAATTCATTCGGGAAATATGATTTTTGAGTTCCACATAGGAGAAAGTTGCCTCATGTGTCAGCTGATTTACATTTCTCTCATATATATATATATATATATATATATATATATATATATATATATATATATATATATATATATATATATATATAGCTGATCCTCTAAGAACGGTTCTCACGGATTTCTGTGAGAACTTTCACGTGGGTCGTCGGATCTGATAGATCAAATCAAATAAAACTAGATCTCTATCAGATTCGACGGCCTACGTGAAAGTTCTCACATGAATTCGTGAGAACCGTTCTTAGGGGATCAACTCACTATATATATATATATATATATACACACACACACACACACACACACACACACACACACACACACACAGAGAGAGAGAGAGAGAGAAATGTAAATCAGCTGACACAGGAGGCAACTCCCTCCTATGTCGCACTCAAAAATCAATTTCCCGAGTGAATTTTCAAGATCCGACCGCACAATATCATTTTCATACTTTAAGATATATACATATAAAAAATCAAGTGATTTGAAGTTTGTTTACTCCATTTTCTTTGGGTTCAAACATTAACGATTTTTTAGCAATAGAACAAAATGGAACGATTAGATCAATAAGTAAACGAACTTCAAATCACTTGATTTTTTATATATGTATATCTTAGAATATGAAGATGATAATGTGCGGTCGGATCTTGAAAATTCACTCGAAAAATATGATTTTTGAGTGCGACATAGGAGGGAGTTACCTCCTGTGCCAGCTGATTTACATTTCTCTCATATATATATATATATATATATATATATATATATATATATATATATATATATATATATATAGACTTGTATCCTTTCAAAAGGATTTAATCCCGGATCCTTCCCACTCAAATTCAACCCTCCAACATTCGAATATAAGATCCACTCCGTTGAAGTTGATCTATACTATTTCAAGTATCTATAAAGTAAAAATCAAGTGTTTTAAATACTTTTTGCCCATCCATCAAGTAGGGAAAAACGGACGGCCTAAATAGTGAGTTGGTTAGTTTAACGGTGTAGAACATTTGAAATCTAACAAAAATTAGTTTATAGGGGTTTTAAATGTTTAGATCATAATGAAATGGCCGGATTGAGAATTTGTATGTCTAAAGACATAGATCTAACCAACTCACTACTTTCGGCCGTCCATTTTACGTCGCTTGATGGATGGGCAAAAAGTATTTAAAACACTTGATTTTTGGTTTATAGATACTTGAAATAGTATAGATCAACTTCAACGGAGTGGATCTTGTATTCGAATGTTGGAGGGTTGATTTTGAGTGGGAAGGATCCGGGATCAAATCCTTTTGAGAGGATACAAGTCTATCTATATATATATATATATATATATATATATATATATATATATATATATATATATATATAAAGAGAGAGAAGTGGGCTTGTTGAGTATTGAACAAATAGGTTTATATTCTTTTTGTTTTTGAAATGCGTAAATGTTTGTCTTCTTGGTTCTATGTTACTATTAATGTTAGTACATAGTTGAGAGATGTGCCCTCTGTGTGAAACTTTTCAGTCAGTCTTGGAATAATGGAACGGGCTTTTTTTTTTTTTTTGAGTCATTCTTCTTGCAATTTTAAGGAAGCCAAAGCACCAATAATTAATTCATATTATAGCTGTTATTATTCTGACTTAATCAGAGATTAAGATCTGAGTCGACCACCTTGGTTGACCACAAACGTCACAAAATGACAAAGTTAATGCATAAGCATTTTTGGGGTATATTAGTGTCCCACCTGAGCATAACATTAAATGAGTATAATAATATTTTATATTAATTTAGTATCGTGTTTTCAGTATCAGAGGAATTTGCAAATAAAAAGACATGGTAAAATTGGTCATAGGCAATTTCTAGTTTCATTAGGAATTGAATATGAGAAAAAGTCTGGATTCAGGGGCTAGTTATGAGGTACACAAAGTATAAACAAAATTCAAGTAAAATTTACAATAGTTGGCAGGTATGCGAAGAATGAAGTAAGGTTTGAAATTATAGACTTCTTGCTCAGTGCAAATTGCGTTTCATTATTTTGTTATAGTAACGCTTGCAAAAGTTAAAATAAAAATATATGCTACTAACGAATACCATTTAATTCTCCTTTTCATTAAAGTGATCTATTGACAAGAATAAACGCAATTTCTTTATCCTTAATTTCTTGATCAGTTGAATTATTTTCTATTCTAGTATTCCCTGTCAGTGTCAAACCTCACAAGTTACAGTGAGAAGAAGATGAAGAAAATATTTCTATACTTGCAAAACTTTCCATACAATTAAGAGCCCCCTCTTTCTTATATAAAACAAAACTCAAAAACTTGGCGAAAGATATATGCATGTCTACATACACACAAATCTGCAAATTAATTAATCTGCTTAAAATGTGTATTCTCTATTTGAAATTGAATGGCTCTTGTATCATTTTAAGTTTATACTACTGCGTCCAAAACTGTGAAGTAATGATGAAAATCGAGATAAAAACATTCTCTTAGTTATTAACATTTTACCCCATTCGGCCCTTAATGATCTATCAAGAGAGCTTGCAAAAAGGTGCAGCAAGGGGATGTAAAGGGGTTGGAGGTTAAACGAAGCTGCAACAGAATTTCCCTCTAGTTTCAAGCTTTGTGAGTGTGAGGAAGGGACCTCGAATCTCTGTGGGCTTTTTCTGAGTATTAGTTTTAAATTGAAAAAAAAGGACAAAGTAGGTTTTTGTTCTGGATAACTTCTCTGTTTGTGAAGTGTGACAAGGTACATTACATTACATGCATGTGCACGGAGATTGTCAGATGAATGCTGGAGATTGACGAGATGGGGAGCTCAGGTCCTTTTCAAGGGGTGGTACTTCTCAAAAGAATTTTGAGGGGGAGGGGGGAGATTTTGGCAGTGGCCTTTTGTTGTTGGGATGTTGTGAGAGAGCCTTCCTTGTGCGCAGAGTACACAGTCCTTCTTTGCCCGGGAGTGTCACCAGAGGTTCCAGTACCCTGGCTTGTTTGTTTCGTCAAAAAAAAATCGTAACTTGCAAGTGATTTATAACTTTTTATGACATACAATATTTGTTTCACCGTAGGCGTAAGCGCCGTAATACATCTCACTTATGACTCGTTGATAACGGCGAACAGTTAATTTTGTGGTCATACAAATCTCACTTGCAGCGGAAACGGTTAATTTTGTGGTCATACAAATCTATATTGTTGAGAATTAATTATAGTTAGATTAATATTTTTATTAGATTAATACTTTTAAATTATAAGAAATTTTTAATTATTAGGTTAAATATAATTATTAGATTAAAATTTTATTAATAATTTTTTTATACATTTATTGTTTAATATATTTGTTTTTTAATATTTTAATATTTTACTAATATTTAATATTTTAAATTATTTATTATTTAATATGTTATATTTTTAATTATTTTTAATTATTTAATATTTAATATGTTATATTTTAATATATTTAATTTTAGTATTTATTGACATTTTTATTATTTTTATTGACATTTTAAATATATTTTAATATTTAATTAACTATTTATTTAATATGTAATTATTTAATACTTAATATATTTAATTTTTAATAATTTTTAATTTTTAATTAATTATTTATTATATTAAAATTTTTAAATATTTGATTAATATTTAATTATTTAATTTATTAAATAATTATATATTATTAATATTTAGTATTTTTATTATTTGTTTGTTTTTTAATTTTTTAAACCCCAAACAGCTAATTTTGTGGTCAATTTTTTCACTTACGACTTGCACATTACGACAACCAAATAACATCATGAAACACAATACACTTTTCTTCTTACAATTTTTAATAATATATAATTATTTATTAATGAGTTTGGATAGTGGATGACGGGTGAAAATGGTTTTAACCACGCACCCGCTGCAAAATCGGACCTGCGAGCATTAATGAACATGAGGTGTTAATGTAGCCAACGGCTAAAAGTATTTTGGCCTAAAATTTTTGAATTTATGGCCAATTAGAATCGTACTTCTCCCTCTTCCCCCCTCTTTAATCTCTTTTTCATCTTCTACCTTCCATTCTTTACTCTCTCAATTAATGAATCCAACAAAGAAATTTTTGAGAATTAGACAATTATCAACTAAATCAAGAATCCTCTCTCATCTTGTTGGGAAATCACTTGTGCTAAGATTAGTTGTATTTTTAAGTGAAATTTAATCATTTGTCTCATCTTTTCTCTATCAATCAAATGTGACATATTATTACACACATTCTCTTATTTTTTGTGGAATACACAATCATACATGTCACATGCACCACCTCTCGTTTTTTAATTAATTTTAAAAAATTGCTAAATTTGGATATTATTAACATATTATTTACTTAACTTAGAATATCAAGTAAAAGAACTTTTTTTTTTGCGTCAGTATCAGCATTGAATTTACTACTTATGATGTTGTGGTGGTGATTTTTCGCTGTGAGTGATCATACGGTCTAACCACACTATAAACGAGAGTGCGTGTTTAAAGCATAAGCTCAAAATAATAAACACAACACAAAAAACAGATGAGACAAGATATTTTTTACATGGAAACCCAAATTAGAAAAAACCACAGGGAGAAGGAGGAAAATTCACTATAATTTGCCATTTTACAGGAATTATAGGTATGTATTGGTGTTTTTTTGAGTTGGGATCGGATAGAAAGTCCAAGGTCTTAGTGAAAGGCGAGGGGTCTCCCTTCTTCCTGGAGAAAAAAAGTCTATTTGTGCTGAACTGTAGGCCCTGAGGAGAATGGGGTATTCGCAAGATTTGCGTAGCTGCACAATCTTTATGTGCCAATTTGTTATAACAGTCGTGATTGCTGGCGTGATTGTTGAAATTGTATACAAGAAATTCCGTAACTATCCACCTTAAGTGCATGGGCATTACATGCCTTCAACGTAAGAGAGAAGAGGTAGCGTGATTGCAGGTGGAGATCTCGACGGTTGTTCCTGAAGGCCTCCGGGTAAAGTCAGGGATGTTGGACTACTGGTGACGCTAAAGAGTGATGCCTCTAGAACGGGAGTTCGCTCTGACAAAGCTCTAGGTGGCAAAGCTTTGGAGGCTTACTTGAGTTCAGGATAAACTGATTCTGGGAATTGTGAATGCTGTCAGAAGGATCCGATGTGACAGAGGCAGTTGATTATTGCGAAAACTTCAAAAAGGAGACTTGGTTGCTGTAATACCCCGTTCCCGAAATACGTACTTAGATACATATTCAGATTTTTTGAACGTATTTTTTGATTTGCTTCCTTTATTTGATTTTGTTTTATAATTATTTATATGATTGTTTTGTATTAGATCCGGATTCGTAGACTTGGAGTCAGTTCTACTCTGAATCGGAGACTCGATCCTAGTTTATTGCTCGATTTGATATATTTGTTAACATTTCAATTTCAAATCCCGATTTCTAATACTTTATATTTTTTAATGATTTTCTAGAATTTTTTTGAATTAAATTGCAAAACCTTCAAAATTGGTATCGACCAGTGCCGCCGGTCGATTCTCGGATTTTAATTTACAAAAAGAGTTGTTCTAAAAACTGCTTTCACAATATTTTTCAGGATCATATTTTCTATCTCAATGCATTTTTAGAGATTTTTCTAAATTTATTAAAATTCCACCGGATTTGGTGTCGTCCAGTATCGCTGGTCGATTCTAAGATTTTTAATTTACAAATGAAGTTGAATTTCTAAAATCCGCTTTCATATTTTTCTTAGAATCACAGTTTCTACCTTAATACTTTTTTAGAGATTTTTCAGAATTTATCGAAGTTTGACCAGTATCGCTGGTAAATTCCAAGATTTTTAATTTGAAAATGGGATTTTATTTCTGAAAACTGATTTCATATTATTTCTCAGGGTGATGATTTCTACCCCTAGATATTTTTAGGGATTTTTCTAAAATAATTGATATTTTCTACCCCTAGATATTTTTAGGGATTTTTCTAAAATAATTGATATTTTTTGATATTATTATATTATTATTATTTTTAGTATTTTTTCCATTTCTTTCTTTCTTTTCCTTTCTTTTCTCCCCACCTACCACCTACACACCACGTGGGCCTCCTTCCCCTCATTTACTCCCATTACCTTGCTTTCTTATTTACTTTTTTTTCTCTTTTCTTTTCCTTTTCCTTTTTCCTTTTTTCCTCTCCCTCCTTCTCTCCCTCCCCCTCCTTCATCTCCCTGGCGACGACCTACCCAGAGTGTCACCCGCTATCGCGACGCCTCCCCGCCGGCAATCCCCAACTCCGGCGAACCCCTTACCTTTTTTCTCTTTCTTTCTTTTTTTCTTCCTCACTTCTTTTTCTTTTCCCTTTCCTTTCCTTTCCTTTTCTCTTCTTTTTCTCCTCCTCCTCCTCCTCTTCTTCTTCTCCCCCCTGTCTGTGGTCACGGCAGCAGAACCGTCGATGGCCACCTGGCCGGCCGTTAGAGCGACCAACTCTCCCTCTCTCTAGATCTTTCCTTTCATTCTCTCTATCTCTTCCTTCATTCTATCTCTTTCTTCTCTCCTTCCCCTCTCTTACCTCTTTGTTGGGGCGTTGTCGGCGGCCAGAGCCACCGCCGGCCACCCTCCTGGCCAGAGAAGGCCAACCAGCCCTCTCTTCCCCCTTTTCTCCCTCCTGCTCTCTCTCGCTCCCTCTCTCTGTTGTATTTTCTCCCTTCTCTCTATCTCCTTTCTCTCCCTTCTCTCTCTACCTTCTCTCTCCTCTCAGTTAAACTGTCGGCGGCCACTAGAAGCCAGCCTGCCCTCTATCTCCCGTTTCTCTCTCTCTCTCCTCTCTCTCTCCTATATTCTCTCTCTCCTCTTTTTCTTTCTCCTGTATTCTCTCTCTTTCTCTCTCTCCTCTCTCTTCCTCTCTAACATTCTCTCTCTAAAATAATATATATTCATTTTATTATATTGGTGGCGTGCACGTTGAATTGGATTTTAAGGATTTCATGGCATATTTCGTGATATAGGTGAGTGTTCTCGCCTTTTCTGGGTTTCTCCGCTTTGACGGGTGATTTGATTACATGTATTGTGTAGGTGTATCGGTGGAATTGTAACGATATCGTGGACATGTAATTATAACCCGTGTGTTGTGCTTGTACCAGTATGGGTGTGTACATGTATATTGTAGACATGTATATTATACTAGTATACTGTATTGTATCGATGCGGCGAATGATTGTAATAGCGCAGTTTAATTTCTGTACTAGTATAAGCTGTGATATCTGCCTTATAGCATGCGTGGCTGACCCTTCGTGGTCATTTAGCCTCCGGGCTCTTTATTCGGCCTCCGGGCTTCACTACTCCATGATAGTCTAGTCATTATCATGTTTATATGTGTGCTTGGGTGGTACTAACATCTCCTACAGGAAATATACCCAGCCTCCGGGCTGCATTCAGCCTCCGGGCTTTTTGTACCCAACCTTCGGGTTGCGTTCAGCCTCCGGGCTCTCATGCTCCGCCTGATAAGTGAACCTAACGTTGAGCACTCTATCACTAACTCAGTCCGAGTGTAGTTACGCCGCGAGCGATTGTTGTACATTATCATGGCTTCACCGTGAGCGGTAACTACACCGGGCATAATATTATTTAGCGCTGTGCGTTAGACTCACTCTAGCTTATTTAGCTTCACTTGAATGTATGCTTGCTTGCATGCCCACTTGTCTATTTGTTAATTCAACTATTATTCCTCTCTTGATGGTTGTGAGGAGTTTGAAACCTGTATTTATACTGTTTTCCCAAATATGCCATTTTTCGGTATTCATACCGATCCCCTGTATTGGTATCATTTTCTTGTATTCGTACTGATCCTCTTTATCGGTACGATTTTCCTGTAATCGTACTGATCCTCAGCATCGATAGTGTTTTCCTGTATTAAAAATATATGATTGTGATATACACCATGCTTTTACTTAACACCTGAATCCTGCATGCTATCACCTGACCCCTACATATTATCACCTGACACTTGTTTGATATCACTTATCACCGGCCACCTGACACCTTACCGCTTGTCTTGTGATTATCATATTTCACAAATCCTGCCTGCTATCCTGTATTATATATACAGTGACCTGTATTTCTAGTACTAATATATTCCTATAATTCCTAAACCTGCCATGTTCTTACTATTCCTGTAATATGATAATTATATAATAATAAACTATAAAAAGACCAATTTACATCGGGTAAGGGGTAAACTGATGGATTTCAAGTGGCGAATATGTTTACAGTAGTATTAAGTATGTTGTGCAACTCTAATTTCTGGATCTACCTGAGGGCCTCCAAGTATCCGAGGGGAGCGCTGACTCTTTGCCTCCTGTTATATTCCTGAATGGGCATAATATAAGACTCACCTTCCTGTTTGCCTAGCGGCAAGTCCCGGGTAAGCACTGGAACATCCTGGGCCGTGGTCCTGGTTATGTACAGGACCCACTGTAAACAAAACACATTAGTCTCATCATCAATTTTCGATAACAACCTCAACTTACTCATATATGAATGTATGTGTGTTGGGACGCTAAAGCACATACCTAGATATATGGGTAGGGTGAGTAATAATAATAATAAAAGATACCAACTAATAGTTTGTTGTGCTATTTTGCAACTTGAGTTGTACACGCTCGGAGCACGATAACATGGGATAAAGGTATATATATAAGGGTTTTCTTATTTGGATTATTCTTTCGATGTACTAATCTCATGAAGCCGAGCCTGTATAGCTGGTTTTGCTTGTGTTCAGTATTATCAGTTTTATTGACTTTCTATCAGTTTTATGATGTTTCATAGTTTAGGAGTCAATCTAGGTTATATGAACTTAGTATATAGTTACGTGAGATATATATGGTATATATATAAGGGTTTTCTTGTTTGAAATATTCCTTTGACGTACTACTCTCACGGATCGCTAATTTGAGCTTGTATAACTAGTTTTATCACATTTACTTTACTTGTTGCCTCCTTACCTGCTCCTACATGTCTATGCTCACGACACGATTTTCAATACATGTTTATGATTCGGATTTATCGACACACGTGCGCTTATCTTGCACGCCACTTAGCATTTGCAACACCACTCGCTGGGGAGTTTTGACTCTCCCAGATCCTCATGTCTAGATCCCAGAGCTTGGAGCTGAGGATTCTTTCGGTTACTTATCAGAGAAGCGTAACGGAAGCGTGGACCATCTGCAGACCATCCAGAGCCTTATTCTTCCAGGCCCTCCTGCTCGTCTCTCGAGTTTTCCTTTTGTAACTCGGGAACGTCTTTTGTACTATTCATATATGTAAATCTCTTTGTATTCTCGCATTTATGCCTATCGGTGATGTAATATTCTTGTAATATTGTATCACATCCTGTGATAACTTTGTAATTATACTCATATGTTAGAATGTATAATGCACTACGTACTTTTGTACTCTCATTCTTATCTGTATTGATGCTTAGCATATATTTGTGAGGGTATTTTCGACTATGTATATACGTTATAGTAATGTCTCCATACTCGCATGACCAGGGTGTTACAGTTGCTTGGACACGTGTCAGCATATTACCGAGGATCAATTTTTGATCACTACAGATGTATTTGCAAAATCAAGCAATGGAGGATGCTCATATTCGTTGTGTTGGCCCAGAGGCCTTCCACTCTAGTTTTGATGATAATTAACTCATGTAGTTATGTGTACTAATAATCTTGTGATTTTTGTGTCAGATCATTAATCAAGTTATTAGTAGGTGATTAGCTTCAACAAGATGATTTGAAAGCATTCACATGTTGATTCAAGAGCCCGAGCGTCAAAGATCATATATAACACTTGCTCGGTGGATCAAGGAGTTTTGGATCGAGTCGGCTTGGAGACGGCGCTCTACAAGAAGACTTCGGTACCCTAGTTTAGTCTTGTGTTTAGATCCAAATTGTAAAGATTAGAATAGTATGATATGCTCAAGTTCACAAAACACACACGTTTCATGTTTGGAATATTGGTTTTCGATTTTTCCGTTTTTGGTTTAACCGATCTTGGTTTTCATGAATAGATAGATCAAAACAAGTTTACATGGTTTAATGTATATTAGATTTGTTCTATATACATGCATGCTTCAACTATTTAAACAAACTTAGTTTGATAGTCTATTTCATGTGTTTTATGTTTTGGTATTTTTGACAAAACATATTTTGGAATTAATGACAAAAACATGGATATATATATGTTTCATGTATATAGGATTATATCCATATGCATCATGCCTAAATATTGTTTAATATCATGTTTTTGCATTTGGATAAGTTTTGGACAAAATGTATTTTCTATTCAAAAATTCAAGTTTTAGAAAATACAGATTTTGGTTTTTGGTGAAAATAATAAGACACAAAAATGTTTTAAAAATGTTTGTTATTTGTGATGAAATTTTTATCACATGTTTATATTTCAATATAAAATGAGAAAAACTATTTTTGTGTAATTTTTACAAGTTTTATGGATTTATTAAAATATTTTTCCATCCTGTTTTCTGACCCAGGATACTGGCTGACAGGCCAGGTCGGTCGACCGTGCGGTCGGCCGAACCAATGGCCGGTCGACCAACGTGCACAGAGCTGTGCACGTCTGGCAGCACAGTGGGACGGTCGGCCGGCCGGCCGACCGGACCAGAGAGCAGTGCTCTCTGTTCTTTTCGGTCGACCGGGCGGTCGACCGTCAGTTGCCAACGGTCAAAATCCAACCGTTGGACAGTCGACCGACCGGTCAACTGGTAGGTCTTTTCTGGCAGTTTCTGCTGCCAACGGCTATATTTTTCTGGGGGCTATAAATACCCCATTAATGGCCAGTTTTCTACAAGATTTTTTGTGCGAATTTTTCTTGACTCTCTAGTGTTTTCACAGCAATCAAAAGAAGTTTTTGGGCTTTAAATTGAACAATCTATTTGGTGTTTTTGCTAGGGTTTGGGAAATCAAGAAAGGGTTTTTGGGAAAAGATTTTGATTCAATTTCTTCATCTTGGTTTCTAGCATTTTCCCAAAGATTTTCTTTGAGTTTTTGATTTCCATTCCTTTAGTTTTTCTCCACACTTGAGCTACTTCTACTATCTTATTCTATAGGATCTTTGTGTGGGAAAGAGATTGTTTGTGGTTGTTGTTTAGACCACCAAGTTGTAAACCCTTTATTTGCTTGGCTTTGTGCCTTTCCCTCATTGTGTTGAGGAGGTTGTGCATTTGGATTGTATCCCTCAAGTTGTGAGGTGATCCTTGTGTTAATCCCTCAAGTTGTGAGGTGATAGTCTGTTGGCTTGGAGTTGTGCCTCAAGGAGGAGGTTGTGTTTGTAAGGAGAGGAGTTGGGTGCTCCTTGTAATTGTTATTGCCCCAAATCCTCGGAGGAGGTTCCCTTTGTGGGAGTCCTTTGTGGACAAGCTAGTGGACTTAAAATCCTTCTGGGTGAAGGCGGGGATGTAGAGCTGGGTGCTCGAACCTCGAAACATATCTTGTTGTTTGCGCTGATCCCTTGGCTCTTACTCTCTCTCTTTAATTTGTGCCTTGCATCTATTCATATTGTTCATTCATAATTATTTGCTTGGCTTGTTTGAGTGTGCATCTCTTGTTAATTGCAATTAGTTTTTAATTTCCGCATTTAGTTGACTAGATTAGCATAATCACCTATTCACGCCCCCTCTAGGTGATTTTCAATTGGTATCAGAGCCTACGCTCCTGATATTTAGGTTTAACCACCTAGGAGTGAGATCTTGGTTGCTAATCTTCATTTGCATTGTTCATTTGCACACATATAGTTGCACTCATGGATAGCCCTCCTATGTTTGACTTTTTTAGACTTGATGTTTGGAAGGCCAATATGAGTAGTCATTTGAAAAACTTAGGACATCTAGTTTATCAAGCCACTACTAATGAATCCTATCCAAATAAAGCAAGCATAAAAAGGCAAATGCATTAGCACTTAAAACACTTAGAGCATCTCTTAATGAAGATCTTTTACCGGTGTTTGATCATTATGATTCGGCTTTTGCAGTTTGGAGCATATTGACTTCTCCCGAGCTACCAAGGATCATCAACAAGTTGAGAAGATCTAGGAGAGATATGTCCGACGAGCATTGCCTCATGGTCCAAGGGAAAGACTCCCATGAGGTACAATCGGATTCTCAACTAGATGATTGCTCTAGTTCCTATTGCGATGGTTGTTTAGAAGCTCAAACCTTAAATATGGAACTTGCCACAAAGCTTGAAAATTTTTTGGAAAAACATAATCTTTTGAAAAGGATCATTTTGATTTAAAAGAAGAAATGAAGGATTTGTGCTCAACTTTTGAATCGGTTTTTACAAGAGAAGGAAGAGATTACTAGTGAACGTGACTCACTAAGATCTCAACTAGACCTTGCCCTAAAAGAGATTGATGTTTTGAAAAACAAAAATGATTGTGATGATGTTGTGAAAAACAATGAGGTTTTATCTTCAAAATTGGATTTTGTTTTAAAAGATAACATTGTTTTGAAAAATAAAATTGATTTCATTACAAAAGAATTGGATTTAGTTTTAAAGAAAAATGAATCTTTGAAAATTGATATTGATTCTCATGTGTGCCATACTAGTGTAGCTTCTTCTTCTAGCACACCTTTTGCATGCTCCACTTTATCTTCTACTATTGAAAATGATATAAATATTTTGAAGAAAAGTGTTGAATGTTTGGGCTCCACTTTGAGCCAATGTACTTTGAATCATATACGCTTGGAAACCTTGGTTCGCAAGAAACAAGTTCCATCTTTACATGTACACCCATCACGGCATACACATGCTCATCACGGACACAACTATAACATGTATGCTCATGTGTACACGTGTACACATTGTGGTCGAAAAGGCCACCTTGCTAGATTTTGCTACGATCGTTTACATATTGAAAATTTAGCAAATTATCTTGTTTGGGTTAGAAAAGATACTAACCCCCGTGGACCCAAAAGAAAATGGGTACCAAAGACCACCCCTTTAATTTTTGATGTAGGTGTGGGCTCTCGCATCACGTGAGAGTATTGGTGCCTTGAGGTGGATGCGTTCCAAGCTTAAAGAGAACCATTTTTGGATGCATCACTTTCAAGGAAGGTTTGGTGGGAGGACCACCTTGTTTTGGAGAACTTGAGAGATGCCTTCATCGGTTTTAGTATCTATCTCTAACTCCCGTTTATATTTACATGCTTTTCATGTTCATCTATTTATAGCATGTCATGTTTTATTGTTCATTATGCTTATGTCATGTTGATTAGATTAGTGATATACATGTTTAGTTACTTGAGACACCCATGTTTTATATTGATCTATATTTAGTGTTCTCACCTTGTTTAAACTAATATGTATGCACTAGATCTAATGTACATGCATATACATAATGATCATATGAATGTTTATGATTTTGGTTTTGTTGAATCATGTTTTGTTTAGTATGTTGAATGTCATGTTTATGAGAACTTTGACATGCATGTATAGCTTTTGAGATCACCCATGTTTAGATGGACCCATTTGTTATGTTCTCACCATTTGTTTAGCTATTATGTATTTCATGATTCTAATAGCATGTGAATTTTCTTCATGATCATTTTTATGTCTATCATGTTGATTTATGTGTCGTTTTATGCTTCTTGATTTGAATATATGTTTAGATGTTAGTTTTCATGAAAACTAGGATTTATACTTGTACATAGAATGGGCCACAAGTAACTCTTTTTATGTTTGTGCTTGAATGCCTATTTGTACCCATTAGATGTTTTAATATAGTCTAGTTTTGATGATTCATGCATTCTAACTTGTATTCCTCATCTTGAATATGTTTCAATGATCATGTGTTTTAACTTCATGTATATGTCTATCTTATCCAAACTATTATTATACATGTACATCCTTGAGCCACGTGCCTTCATGCATATACTTTTGTGGACTCATTATGTTTAGGATATGTATGTATACTTTAGTTTGTACATGACATACATATACCCTGAAGTTTAAATCGTTTTGATGATTTTCATGTTTTTAAGCATTCTCAATTGGTAATGAAAATCTAGTTTTTCATATTTTCATGTTTTTAAGGAATTTCATTTGAGCTTAATTGAATATTTTCATGTTGATATGTGTCACATAACACTTGTCCACTCACTTTATTAGGTTTCTCATGACTTTGTTTTCATGAGTATGATATGAGCTTTATGAATTTTGAGTGTTTAGTGATCATGTGAATTATATGTGTTTCATGAAAAACAATTTTGTTTTATTCCTTACTTGAAAGATTTCGTACTAGTCAACAAAATTTCCCATTTAACTAGTTCGTATTCTTCTTATGATAGAGATTTTCAAACGTACTCTATTTTCAAACCTATTTTTGAAAACCCCTACCTTCTATGGGAGGTTGGATGGGAGATCATGTTCATGTATGTTTTAAAATGAAAATCATTTAAAATTTGAACCATAATTGGGTGGTAGTTATATGAGATATACACTTGATCTTATTGTTATTTCAATTGGTATCATTGAATTCTTTCAATTGGTATCAATTTTAACCTTTCTTGTATACTCATATATGTTTGTATGTATGTATGCTTTCAATTCCAAGAATATCAATTTCTATTGGTATCTATTTTTCATACATATATATGTTTTTATTTGTGCTTATTATATTCATATATCTTAGAGCACAAATTTTGATCATGATAAATCTTGTTTTATAATGACTATCTTGTTTCAATTGCTTTTCAATTGGTATCTTATTTCAAGCCTATGCATTATTTTTGTTGGTAATTCATAAAGAGGGAGAAAACTTGTATTTCATCTTTCAATCGGTATTTGTTTTCCACTCCCATACTTTATGATTGAAAATTTAAATTTGGTATCATATGTTCAAAATGAAAAATATTTATAATTGGTATCAAAATTTTTGTTTAGACATTCAAAATTTATTATGTTTAATTTCAATTGGTATCAAGATTTTCATGTGTTTTGCTTAAAATTGGTATCAATATTTTTTTGTTTGTTTCCTTTCAATTGGTATCAAGATGCTATTCTTTGACATATTTTCACTTGATATCTTAATTGATAGTCACCCCTATTTGGTTTTGTCTTTGTTTTAGACAAAGGGGGAGAACATTGTCTTTATTAACCCTTTTGTTGATTCATGTTTTCGAACAAAAAGGGGGAGAAAAATTTATTGATTTGGTTTTACTTTTACCCCTTATTAATGAGTGTTTCTTTGTATTAAAAAGGGGGAGAAGATTTTGTTTTGTTTTAGTTTTTACCCCTTTATTGATGATTGACAAAAAGGGGGAGAATTATTTGAGAAGTTTTATATATGCATGTTTATGTTTTGCATATATTAAGTTTAATTTAGTTTAATTTTAATTGGTATCTAGAGCATGTTTTATTTTTGAACATTTCATTTGGTATCTAGAACCTTTTTATTGTTTATGCATATCTATGCACGTTTCATGTTTCATATTCATTGCATATTTATTGTTTATTTGTTTTATGCATGAGTTAAGGGGGAGCTTCTTTGAAGCTTAACTTTAATCCATGCATATATAACTCCATGAGTTTTGTCATCATCAAAAAGGGGGAGATTGTTGGCCCAAAGGCCTTCCACTCTAGTTTTGATGATGATTAACTCATGTAGTTATGTGTACTAATAATCTTGTGATTTTTGTGTCAGATCATTAATCAAGTTATTAGTAGGTGATTAGCTTCAACAAGATGATTTGGAAGCTTTCACATGTTGATTCAAGAGCCCGAGCGTCAAAGATCATATATAGCACTTGCTCGGTGGATCAAGGAGTTTTGGATCGAGTCGGTTTGGAGACGGCGCTCTACAAGAAGACTTCGGTACCCTAGTTTAGTCTTGTGTTTAGATCCAAATTGTAAAGATTAGAATAGTATGATATGCTCAAGTTCACAAAACACACACGTTTCATGTTTGAAATATTGGTTTTCGGTTTTTCCGTTTTTGGTTTAACCGATCTTGATTTTCATGAATAGATAAATCAAAACAAGTTTACATGGTTTAATGTATATTAGATTTGTTCTATATACATGCATGCTTCAACTATTTAAACAAACTTAGTTTGATAGTCTATTTCATTTGTTTTATGTTTTGGTATTTTTGACAAAACATATTTTGGAATTCATGACAAAAACATGGATATATATATGTTTCATGTATATAAGATTATATCCATATGCATCATGCCTAAATATTGTTTAATATCATGTTTTTGCATTTGGATGAGTTTTGGACAAAATGTATTTTCTATTCAAAAATTCAAGTTTTAGAAAATACAGATTTTGGTTTTTGGTGAAAATAATAAGACACAAAAATGTTTTAAAAATGTTTGTTATTTGTGATGAAATTTTTATCACATGTTTATATTTCAATATAAAATGAGAAAACTATTTTTGTGTAATTTTTACAAGTTTTATGGATTTATTAAAATATTTTTCCATCCTGTTTTCTGACCCAGGATACTGGCTGACAGGCCAGGTCGGTCGACCGTGCGGTCGGCCGAACCAATGGCCGGTCGACCCAGCGGTCGACCGACGTGCACAGAGCTGTGCACGTCTGGCAGCACAGTGGGACGGTCGGCCGGCCGGCCGACCGGACCAGAGAGCAGTGCTCTCTGTTATTTTTCGGTCGACCGTCAGTTGCCAACGGTCAAAATCCGACCGTTGGACGGTCGACCGACCGGTCGATCGGTAGGTCTTTTCTGGCAGTTTCTGCTGCCAACGGCTATATTTTTCTGGGGGCTATAAATACCCCATTAATGGCCAGTTTTTTACAAGATTTTTTGTGCGAATTTTTCTTGACTCTCTAGTGATTTCACAGCAATCAAAAGAAGTTTTTGGGCTTTAAATTGAACAATCTATTTGGTGTTTTTGCTAGGGTTTGGAAAATCAAGAAAGGGTTTTTGGGAAAAGATTTTGATTCAATTTCTTCATCTTGGTTTCTAGCTTTTTCCCAAAGATTTTCTTTGAGTTTTTGATTTCCATTCCTTTGGTTTTTCTCCACACTTGAGCTACTTCTACTATCTTATTCTATAGGATTTTTGTGTGGGAAAGAGATTGTTTGTGGTTGTTGTTTAGACCACCAAGTTGTAAACCCTTCATTTGCTTGGCTTTGTGCCTTTCCCTCATTGTGTTGAGGAGGTTGTGCATTTGGGTTATATCCCTCAAGTTGTGAGGTGATCCTTGTGTTAATCCCTCATGTTGTGAGGTGATAGTTTGTTGGCTTAGAGTTGTGCCTCAAGGAGGAGGTTGTGTTTGTAAGGAGAGGAGTTGGGTATTCCTTGTAATTGTTATTGCCCCAAATCCTCGGTGGAGGTTCCCTTTGTGGGAGTCCTTTGTGGACAAGCTAGTGGACTTAAAATCCTTCTGGGTGAAGGCGGGGATGTAGAGCTGGGTGCTCGAACCTCGAAACATATCTTGTTGTTTGCGCTTGATCCCTTGGCTCTTACTCTCTCTCTTTAATTTGTGCCTTGCATCTATTCATATTGTTTATTCATAATTATTTGCTTGACTTGTTTGAGTGTGCATCTCTTGTTAATTGCAATTAGTTTTTAATTTTCGCATTTAGTTGACTAGATTAGCATAATCACCTATTCACCCCCCTCTAGGTGATTTTCACGTTGTTCTCTGATACGGTTGATTCACTTCATTGATATGTTCAGTAATGAGAAGATTAAGACAGCAATTGACATCACATTTATATGTATTTTCCATCTTCCATATATTGAAATGAACAAACAAGTATTCATTTGGTTTGGCTTGAACATGGATTTAGAGCATAAGAGTTCCCCATAAAGAATCACTCCACGGAGTTGACCAAAGAAGATGCTTATGTGTTGATTTGTTAGAGTCATTAAGGAAACATTGTTAAAATGGGTGAGTTGAGTGTTGTAGATGTTCGCTCAAAGATTCAATCACTTGTGTTTTGATGATTCACAACTCATGAAGTTAAAGAACTAATAACCTTGAAATGTTTATAAAGATTACATGTCATGCAAAATCATATAGTGAAGCTCAACTCTAACAAATACATTGGAATATCTCAAGTTGATGATTGAAGCTTAAGAAGTCGAATTCAAGACAAGCATCTAGAAGAAGACTTCATTTCAAGAGAATAGTATTTGTATTTGTAAGTTTAGAAGATTTGTTAAAGTTTTAGACTATAAAATTGTTAACTCAAGCTTGAATACACACACACACGGTCTTGTTTGTTAACTTGATAGAGTTTTTCATAAGGGGTGTATATATATATATATATATGTTACAAAATGAATTTAAAATAAAGTTTCTAAAATGATTGTTTTAGTGAAAGATTAATTTTAATGAGTATTAAATCTCAAAAATAAGTTTTATTATCTGAAAACTGTAGTGAAGTTAATCCATACATATTAATGCTCAAAAGAATTTAAAGAAACTTATTTTTATTTGATTTATAAAGTTAAAATTTATTGAAATCAAGTTTTGAAAAGAAACAGAAAAAATGGACCATTTTCGACCAGCTCTATACATAGTTTTCGAAAATGGATACTCAGCGTGTACAAGTCTGAGTTTGAGCTAAACAACTTTTGATAGCTTCTTACGCGTTTTCGACGGCGTTTTACTGTGGGCTCAGTTGATTGCAGAACTGACTCATTTTCGATAATTTTTCTTTATTTTTCACTAACTGTCAAAAATAGCTTTCGATAGCTCAACACTCATTTTCGATAGCATTTTTCAGAGAGTTTAAAATTTTACAGAACTGATCCATTTTCAAAAATTCTCCATTTGAAATCTTGACCTTCTCGAAAGCACTTTCGACAATTAATACATAACTTTCAAAAATGAACTTCTGAGTTTTAAAAATATGATCATTTGTGATTGGTACCTGCCAAAAGTTTGTACCCACTTTTGATAGTTGTTGACTTTTCTCTGCTGAATTTTAGCAAAAATTTTTTAATTGGCTTTGCTGTAAAACTAATCATTTGCAGAGGATTTTAATTAAGATTTTCAGGAGTTTTTTACACTAGTTTACAAGAGTTTTACATAATCTTTAAGAGAACATTCACAAAGTTTATAGAGCTTTTCTTCTCAAATCTCTTTAGTTTTTCATACACAAACTTAAGTCCGCAATTCTCAATCTATAGCAATAGGTTCTATGTTCTGTGAAACGTTTTAGTTATCAAGTAAGAATCACATATTATTGTTCTTTCTGTTATTGTATATCTCCAGTAAGCGAGGTGGTTGTAGGAGTTGAAGCTTCAAGTTGATCTTGCGGGATCATGATTGTAAGAGTTGCGGTTCCGAGTATTCTAGGAGTTGAGGTACCAAGTCAATCTCGAGGGATCGAATGTTGTAGGAGTTGAGCTTCTGAGTTGATTCTGCGGGATCAAGGTGTAAGCATTATTTTATTTTTTTTGAACTGATTAAGTACTTATTTCTCCACAAGAGTTAGAGACGAGAACGTAAATCAAGTGAATCGAACCTCGAGAATAAATCTCTTGTATTTGTGGAGTTTGTTCTTTTTATACTCTCTATGTTGCTTAATTTCTGTTTATACTTGCTTATTGTTCAATATTGTGTTTAATTCTTTGAAAATTATTTAATTTTCATATATTGATTAGCATCACCTATTCATCTCCCTCTAAGTGATTTTCAATTTGTATCAGAGTTAGTGCTCTTGTTTAAGGTTTAACCACCTAAGAGTTGATCTTTATTTAGCTAACCACATACTTGTCATTACATACACATGGTTTCTCACAGAGATACTTAAATGTTATATCTCAACTTATGTTTGATGGTCTTAACTTCCCAATGTGAAAGATTAAGATGAGAGTTTTTTTAAAATCACTTAGTCGAAATGTTTCTCTTGCTAAAAAAATTTAAAGAATCCGTCCGCAGAACTGACCCTTAGCCTAAAAATGTCTCTAAGGCATTTGAAACTAATGTTAAGGCAACCTATGCTTAGTACAAGCCTTAAATAATGATAATTTGTCTAAAGTCATTAATTGTGAATCTGCTTTCGAAATATGGAACATGTTGATTTCCACACATGAAGGAACTCTCAAGTGAAGAAAGCTGAAATTGATTTCACACTTCACAATATAAAATTTTCAAAATGCATGATAATAAAGCTATTGATGATATGCTTACTTGTTTCAGTAAAATTATTAATAGTCTGATTTCTCTAGGTGAACCAATCTCAAATGACAACAAGGTAAGAAAGATTATCTGACCACTTCTTAAATCATGGGAGGTCAAAACAACTACTTTGAATGTGTTAAATGACTCCAAGGAGATGCACTTCACAGCCTTCATGGGCAACCTGAAGACAAATGGAGATCAAAGAATAGGAGTAACAAGTGTTGGTATTTTGGGTACCTCACATCTATTAGGGAAGACTACGCGACAAGGTGGAAGAGATTTCAGAAAATTCAGCAGATAGAAACATGCACAGGCTCAGCCTGTGACAGCAACTGATAACTATCGATAGCTAAGCTAGAGTGGTCGACATGTGATCGACCGCGAGCCAACAGAAACTGAGAATGACTCACTCTGTCGATAGTTACATATAATGCCGACAACTGAGCACTGTCTGTCAAAGGCAGTCGACAGGAGATCAACCGTTGTTTTAATAGAGATCGGGTGTATCTCAGGCTGTCGACAACTGACATGCAGTTGTTGACAGCTACGAGAAAATTCAAAATCTGAACTGTTTTCAGATTCTGATTTTGAAGAGATTTTCGAATCTCTTCTTCTAGAAGCAGTTGCTTGGATGGCTAGGGTGGTTTTGCTGAAGATTGGAAGTCTAGATTTATTTTAAATGTTTATAAAATTCTTAGGGTCATGAGATTTAGAAAATGAGCTTGAAAGAGAGATTTGCACCTTGTATTGAAAGTTTGAGAGATCCTAAAGAGAGATCCTTATAAACTTTTATATTGCTTCTCAGATTAATAAGATTTTTTTTTCCTCCTCCCTCAAATCTTGTGTTTCTTTATTTGTATTCTTCCTCTTGTAGTGACCAAGATATATTGCCTGCTAAGGTAGAACTCTCGTTACTTTCGCAGTTACTCTTATTATTTGGTGGTGTCTTTCACGTAATTGATATCAGAGCGATGGCTCGCAAGATAACCACATCAAAGTTTGAGATGGAGAAATTCGACGGAAAAAATAACTTCTTGTTGTGAAAAATGCTACACATGCACCAGTCTGGCGAGTAAAGCGTATCAAATTAGGGCAAGTAAAAAGAGTGTAGGAGAGATCAAAGAAAACATGAATGGAGGTAATACCACAAGATATAAAGGCTAAAGGTCTTAGTGGAGGCATATTGCTCGATAGGAATGAATGGACAAAGCTGATCCATGGGCCCGATCTGATGTAATTCTCTTATGGTTCATGTAGCCTACCCCCCAAATACTTGGGACAAATGGCTTAGTTGTTATTGTTATGAAAAATGCTGGAAATGGCATTGCTCTTGAAGGAGGGCACTCACAAGGTCGTACATGGTGTTGAAAAGAAATCGTCGAAGATGAAGGATGATGAGTGGATGGATCTTGATATTTGAGCTAAGGCCACTATTATACTATGCTTATCAGATGAAGTTCTTTACCATGTAATAAATAAAGAAACAATTGCAGGTTTATAGTGTAATCTAAAGAGTCTCTACATGACGAATAGTTTATCCAACAAAGTCTTTTTGAAGAAGCAGTTGTACAGTCTTCGAATGAAGCAAGAAACATCAATTCTGCAGTATCTCAATGCGTTCAATCAGATTTTGAGCGACATATTGGCACTGGAGGTGAAACTAGAACAGGAGATAAAACTCTTTTATTGTTGTCTTCTCTTCCTCCAAGTTATGATCACTTGGTAATCACCATTATGTATGAAAATGAGACCTTCGAGTTGGAAAATATCTGGCATATGCTCAAGAATAACGAGCTTATGAAGAAGATAGATTTCATAGAGGAGGCTTCAGGATTGGTATTCAAGGAGCAGAGGGGGAGATCACAGAGTGGAGGATCCAAGAAGGGTATCAAGCTTCTAGTGGAAACAATGATTGCTACTACTACAAAGAGCCAAGGCACATGAAGAAGGATTCTTTTGAGTACAAGGAGATGCTAAAGAAGAAGGGTGGTTCAGAAGCTAATGGAGCTAGTACCATTGGGAAATAATCGAATTAAGCTGGCGTAGGCGAGGAAGCAATTGAAGAACCATGTGATGTTTTATAGGTGAATTCAGGCAGAGGCAAAGGGAGGTTCTCAGATGCTTGGTTGCTTGACTTTGGGTGCAGATACCACATGTGCCAAGAGTGGTTCAACATATATGAGCCTTTTGAAGGAGACACAGTCCTGATGGGTAATGATGTTACATGCAAGACAGTTAGATAGACAGTATCTGCATGAAAATGTTTGGCAGACGAGAACGAACACTTAAGGACGTGAGACACATTCCAGACCTGAGGAAAAATCTTCTCTAGTTGGGAGCCTTGGAAGCTCAGGGATACAAGTTCACAGGTACAGGTGGAGCTCTAAAGGTCACTAAGGGTTTCATGACGGTCCTCAAAGAAAAGTGTATAGTAAACTTATACAAGATTATCGAAAATGTGGTGATTTTGATGCTTTTGTAATAACAGAGAAGGAGGACATTACAAGTCTTTGGCACACATGCGTTTGGACACATGAGCGGTGAGGTCTTCGAGCCCTACAAAGCAAAAGAGTTCTATCAGGTACTAAACACTGCAAACTCAATCTATGTAAGTTTTGCATTATGGCAGACAATCGAGAGTAGCTTTTATTATCTCAGTGCATAAAACTAAGAGCTTATTAGATCTCGTACACACGGATGTCTGGGGACCTCCGCCAGTTGTAACCATTGAGGGTGCATGTTATTATGTTACTTTTATAGATGATTTCTCCCAAAAGGTATGAGTGTACTTTTTGAAGAAAAAATTAGATGTATTTTAGAAGTTCAAGAGTGAAAAGCCAAGGTCGACAATCAGAAAGGGCAAAAGGTGAAGTTATTGAGATCAGATAATGGAGCGCGACAAAGACAAAATAAAGTAGCAGAGTATATGAATCAGACACTTATAGAACGTGCCTGTAGTATGAGGTTACAGGTTAACATGTCAGAAGATTTTTAGGCAAAGACAATGAGTCATGTGAGCTATTTAGTGAACAGGTTACCATTTACAGCCATTAATGTTTAGATCCCAGAAGAGATATGGCAGGGAGAGTTATGGACTATTCAACCTTACGGATATTCGGCTGCCTGACATATACTTTGTTGATAGTCAAAAGAGGAACAAGGTAAATTCCAAGTCAAAGAGGTGTTATGATTGTCGAAAAACAGAGATAGATTAAGGTTAGAAGGATGTTATCTGAATGTCGGTCGAGTCTCTTCCTTTCGCAATTTCTCCACCGTAGCAAGGGCTATGCGGGTCGAATCCACAAGGAGAAATACGATAGAAGTTTTTCGATATCTTTTAGACACTAAATAGGTTAACTAGTTCTTCTTTGAAAAATAAAAAGAATTATATGTGAAGTGTTAGAGGTTGGAAGAAGATGAAGATATGATTTAGTTTAGAGATTAGGGTTTCTTAAAAGAATTTAAAAAACATGGCTTACCAATCATTTACCACCATTAACTTACTAAGTTATACTAGAATATTATTCACTTTAAATCATAAAAGTTATTCCTAAGAGTTGCTTTTAATTCAAGTCAGATACATAAGATAATAATTAAACCCTATTTGAAATAATCACTAACCAAAACTTAATATTAAACTATTAAAACTTTTCAAGCATAGAATAAGAAGAATAAGCAAGACTCAACATTAAACTATCAAGCCTATCTAAGCATAGAATAAAAAAATCATTGGGAAGTATTAACAAATAGATTAATTAATTATCATTATGTGCCTTCAAGAACTTTTGCTAATCTTAGGGTTAAGCATACATGATTCAATCGGTCATCTAATATAGAAGTAGAAGTAGAAGTAGTGGTAGTTAAGATTAGTAAACAATAAACTAAACTAGATATGCATGGTGGAAATTAAAGCATGATAGAGAAGATTGTATGATAAAAGAGAAAACAAGTAAAGAATGCAAGTAAAATAAAACAAGAAAATTGAGCAAAAAATAGAAGAACTTTTATTGAAGCTGTCACCGTCAATTACAAGAACTCCTTCTTCTCTTTATAGACTTGAACTAAACTAAATTCTAAAATTACAAAAGAAATTCGCAAAAGAGAACTAAAGAAAATCCTAAGCTTTGATCTCAAGAATAGATCTGAGATACCCTCTGCTGCTGTCTCTGATGTATTATTTATAAGGAAAATAGAAAGTAGAGTCCCAATTTAAATTCTCCTCCTAATCTCCAATTAGGATAGATTTATCCCATCCATCTTCTAGAAATATATCTTCTGATTTGAATTTGAATTGTGAAGATGATAATTTATCCTTTCATCATCTTGATTTCAAATTGATTCAAATTTGAAATCCAAATTAAGATAGAATTAGGGATAAAATAGAAACTTCCTCTATCCTTATCTTTCCATTTAAGTAACTACACACCATATTCAAAAAAAGGATTAAATAGAAAAGTTAAATAAAGAATAATCAAGGATAAATGTGCAAATGTGATAATAATAATACAACATTGAGATGCGATCATGTTACTTCATCGATTTCACCGAGGGAACTAAGGTATACAGGCTTTGAGATTCAAAGAAAAAGAGTGTCTTTGTTAGCAAAGATGTGGTCTTTAATGAAGAATCAATATTGTAAGAAAACTCAAAGACGGTAGACAGGGCGCAAGATGGAGCTTCAGACAGTTCAACAGATTCTCAGAGCAAGGAGTTTGAGTTTTTAGATAACCCTAACAAGTCTTTTGGGTAAGATGAAGACTCCTCAGATTCAGATGGAGACAGGCAAAAAGCTACTCAAGAGTAGCAGGTGCAACCGAGCCATTGAGGCAGTCAGACAGAGTTTCTATACCACCAATTAGATATGGTTGGGATGAGGAATAAGTCTCTTTTGCATTAGTAACGGAAGTTGAAGATTCTAGCAGTTACAAGGAGGCAATCGAGGTAGATGACAGTGACAAGTAGGCCATAGCTATGGAACAGGAGAAGGAATCTTTGAAAGAAGAATCAAACATAGAATTTGGTGAATCTACCAAAGAGGTCTAAAGATAATGAGCAATACAAGGCAAGATTAGTTGCCAAAGGGTATTCTCAGAAGAAGGGTATTCACTACAATAAGATTTTTTTTTCTTTTATAGTCAAGCATACATCTATTCGGCTGTTATTAGCAATTGTGGCTCAAGGTAATCTCGAGTTGGAGAAGATGGATGTGATCATCACTGATACTGCATATATATTATCACTTCTCATATTTATTATATAATAAACTCTATTTTTAATCCTATTTATTGTCTAATTTATATGCAGGCCTATTACTAAAGGAGCGGGAAAAGAAACGAGCCCAAAAGCCCATCAAAATTCTGATTTAATTTAGAATTAATTCAAATCAAAGATTAGGGCAAATCAGAGAAGATAAAACCAGTTGAACAAGTGGTTAAAATAAGATCTTTACAAATCAATTGGTTAAAGCCAAAGATCAAAGGAGGTTTCGTCAAATTCAGGACCCAAAACTGTAAATCCAGCGAAAGATAAAACCATATCGCGAAACCAGGGAGTACCACCCGCAAGGTGTGGCCACTTGGCCACACCTAGGCTGCGAAAATGCGGCCAAAGCTGCATTTTCGCGGCTTTGTTAAGGCTGTGGGGGAGCGTTTGCTCCCCCTATCTTCGTACGCTCTCCCCCATGTGATTTTTACCTATAAATACGGGATTTTCAGAGGCTATAGGGGACGATCAAGTAAAGATAGATTCTTATGCTAGTTTTTCATTTTTTTAGTGTAGATTTTTATTTTTCCTTTTAGGTAATTTTTACTTTCTTTATGTAACTAAGAGGAGAGACGAGTTTCATGGAGGAATGAGAGCAAGCTTGTGCTGAGGGTGACACCGGTGTAAGTAAGTCTTTTTTATTGTTATTTGAATCGAATCGAAGTTTCTTTTTCTTCTTTACTCTTGTTTTCATTTACTTTCCTCTGATGTGTTTGCAATCCAAGTGAATCTGATAGCCCCGAGACTACTTCGGCATTGCAAGTGCCCTTGAGGGCCTATGGTGATGAATGTCCATTCTTTTGTTAGTTTAGCTTGCCTTTTTTCATAGTGTAGATCGAGAATGAGGAAGATCCTACACACCATGCTTGATCTCCTTCAAAGACTAAGTAATTTTTAGTTTCTTTCTTTTAATTCTTTAGTTTTGATCACCACAATCTCTCAACTCTTTATCACTCTTTTTAATTTCTTTGTATAAATCTATTTTCCTTTTCTCCACCTTCTCAATCTACCACTTTCTTCGTAACTTAACTGTAACTTGTTTTTCTTTTTCTTTTCAAGAACTAAAAGAATATCTTTAACCATTGATTGTAACCTAAAAGAGAACTTGCAAAAAAGCTTCCATCGCTAGTTCCTCCTTATGAATCACGACCTGCATAGCCACTTGCTATAGCGGTAGAATTGAGTACTTACACATTCTATTCTTAAGTTCTGAAATTCTGCATTCTTGTGTGTAGGTTAAATCTCAATCAAATTTTGGCGCCGTTGCCGGGGAGGGATGATTATTCTACAATTCTGCATTATTACATCGCATTTCCCTATCGATTTATGAATAAAATATCATTTCTAACTGCATTTTGGCCTCTTTTGCTGATAATTAAGACTAGAAGGGAAAAAGGGTAATAAGAGCTTAATTAAACTCATTTTGGGTAACTAAATCCGGATTTTTTAGAGGCCAAACTAGAGAGTTTTTAGAAGATACATTGAACCTAGATGTTGGTGGGTATCTGAAGAAAATCTGTACGCAAATAATTAAATCTAAGCATATCTGGAAGGTCCCCGAAGCGAGACCTGCGCACCAAAATCAGGGACCTAAGTCCCTGGTATTACCGCGAAAACACGACAAAAGCCGCATTTCCACGGCCATATGGTGGGCCCACGCATCGATCTTCGACGCGTGGCCTTATCTTGCCTTTCAGATTCTTCTTTTGCCTATAAATACTGCAGGATTGGCCAGAAACAAATTAGATCAGTGAGGAGGTTAAGTTTTCTCTCTTTTAGTGTAGGTGTTTTTCTTTTCTTTTGTATTTTTATTTCATTTTTAAATCATGTATTAGGGCTGAGAGATTCTAAGAGAGAAAAAGAGAGATTGATATAATAGATGGGGACAATCTATGTAAAGGTGTCTTCTTTCTTTCCATTATAATCTTCTCCATCTTCTACATGATGCTTAGCTAGTTTTCTTCTTCTCATGACAATCTAACTACTAATCACTAACCATCTAACCACTTACTTGATTATCCACATGAATCTAATAGGTTCTACAAGGCCTTGTTCTTGCAAGAGCCATTGATGACTCAGATGATGGATTCTAACATTCTAACATCTAATCACTAACTTGTTAACTTGTAATGCTAACTTTATTTCATGCTCACATATAACCGTTTATGATGATCTAATAATAGTTTGCAACTTGTTGTGTGGTATGAATTTGTTGCTTGAATGTAGAAGAACAATCTTATGTGTCATGCTTTGTATCGTCTCTTGAAACTAAGGACTAGTGATGGTCAAACATCCATGTGAGGCAACTATCACTAAGAGGTTAGCATGGTTAGTGGAGCAATTAATAGTTAGTAGTCATGAGTTTTCTTTTATCTTATTTTAAAAATCAATTCCAAAACTCTTTTATCATTTTTATCATTGTTCATCTTTGTTTCATTTTCTTTTTTTTTTCAAAACCACTTCTCTTCTATTTTCTCATCGCCGTTTCATCGCCTTCTTCACCTATCACTTCTGAATTTCTTTTCTTTTTTCTTTTTCTCATTCTTTAGCAATGAAGAACTTATTAACAACCAACGAGAATAAGAACTGTTAATGCTTCTATCACCTCCCGTCCCTATGAATTTGACCCGTTGAGCCAACGCTATAACAGAAATATCGAGGGAATATTAGCACACACGTTTTTATGTTGATTTCATAAAACACACGTTTTCAAGTGCTTGGTTCCGCCCGATCAAATTTTGGCGCTGTTGTCGAGATGAAAATGGTTTAAACTCACGTTTTTGTTAACATTTTCTTCTCTGTTTGGTGTGCAGGTTAATTTTGCAGAAACTAAACATTGCAGAACCCTCTTGTTGCTTGCATGTCCCTGCTCCTGCTCTCGAAAGCAGGGACCTTACTTCCATAATTGTGCCATGGAAACTCAAGAAAATCTGTGAAAACGCGACATTTGTGTGTCATTTGGACTTCATCTTCTGCAGGGTTCTTGCAAGTTGCATATATTGATATATTCTGCTGCTAATTTTCTACTTTGATTGCACGAATACTGTAATAATTAAAGAACTAAAATACGATATTTGCACGCTTTTAAAACGGTTTAGTCATTTGCATTTAGGCATGTGCCAAGTTCAATTCCAATATACTGTAATTTGTTCTGTTGTTGTGATCTGGACTGAGGTGTACAATGGCATTGCATATAGTATAGGACAAATACGTGAGTGATTTACTCACTTTTTGTGTTATTCTTGTCTATATTGCACAGTTGCACGAATTGAAATTAAGGGCAAAATCCATACAAGATAAGGTGGGGAGTTCATCACCCTTCCTTAACCCAAAAATCACCTTCCCACTCACACAACCCAAGCCTTAAAAAAATTGATAAACGTTGGCCTCTAGGGACATCTCGGACTCACTTAAGAGATGACCGAGGGTGGAGCTTATTTTGAATCTTACTCTTATAAAATTGGTGTTTAAGGTTGGGGATTAAGAGGTTACGCCTCAAAGATACCGTGGTTTGGCGTAATTAAGGCCCGTTGCTTACGCATGGATATCTCCCACCGTAATTTTTTTCCTACCTGGCCGATTAGCTTGTTGTCAGATTCATATAACAACCTCCTGGATAATCGACCAGTTAGGAGTCGTCTAGATCTAGGTCAACCTTAGTATAGACTTGGTTTTATTTTTTCTTTCTTTTTTATTTGTTGGTTGCTTTTTCTTTTTTGTTTGTGTTTGTTTGTAATATGGAATTTAACAACAACAATTCTTTCAATCCTAATATGAATCTATATTTCACACCGACCTCATTTGACTCGGATAACTCCAACTTGGCTTTTTATAATATGAACCAATCAAATAGGCTGGATTGGACTTATTCGAATCAATACAACCCATACTCCCAATCTTATGATCATAATTTTTAAAATAATTTTCACTCTTCACAAAGTAAATGGGGATTCACCTCCCCCGAGTCAAATTTTCAACCACCTTGTTCACAATATTCATAATTTTCGCAATATTTATTTCCCAATTTTGCTTCCTATACTCTTTTCTAGAACCACCAATTGAAGAAAAATCTAAGTTAGAAAAAAAGTATAGAAGCTGTACAAGTCATGCTTGAGTCTCAACAAAAGAAGCTCATTTCACAAATTTCACAATATTTTCATGATTCATACTCATTTTTACCTATTCAAAATGAACAACCATCTGCCCTAAAATGATATAGAATGCTTTCGTGAGTCTGAGCTTCAATCTCAAAACATGTTGGACTCACACTCTTTAATGATTTTTCAAAACCAAGATTCCTACACTCCCTTTCTAGAATATCCACTTGAAGAAAAATCATATCTAAAAAAAGTATAGAAATCTTGCAGGAGTCCGCACAATAATTTCAAAAATCTTCTGCCCAATCTATCGATAGGTTGAAAACGTAATTGAGTCAATTGGTCAACATTTGTAAGAATGAGGAAACTCTCTCTTATCAACCTTTGAACAATTCAGATATCTCTAACTATATTGATTTGACCCAGGACTCTTATTGTTTTGAAATCAAGATTCATACTCATCATCTTCAGTTCAAATAGAAGACCATCAATCCTGAAAATGAGTATGCGTAAGTCTGAACAATAATCACAAAATTTAGTGGACTCACAATTTCACTACAATTTTCAAAACAAATCATTATCTTTTCAAGCCCAATCGCAATAAAACGATGAACCAATCGACTATGAAAAGTTGCTTGAAGCCATGACTCAGGCTCAAATCGATCATAATCATGATATAGATAAATAGTCAAAACTTTCTATTCTCACCCTTTGACATTCCTGATGTCAGTAACCATTCTGTTAGAGCCAAAGAATCATGTTATTTTAGAAGCCAAGATTCAATTTCAGCACATCATATTGAACTTGACCAACATCAAAATTGAGAACCATATTGATATTTTGATAAGTTATCCCTTTTCGGAGATTAAACTTGAGAATGAATTTGATCTTGAATCTCAACTTGGTAATTCAATTCCATTTCCTGACTCAATAATGACTCTGGATTCTTTACATGATTTCAATCCTTTTTCCGAGTCAGTTTGGGTCCTGTGTCTATTCTTCGTGAAATTGAATCACCAACTTTTATGATCAACTAATTAAACTTGACCAATATCATACTTTTGAGAGTTCCATTGACAAATTGGCAAGTTCTCATTTTTATGAAATTGAACTCAATCAAGAATGTGACTTAGATTCTCAAATTCATGATCCAATTAAATTTCTGAATCAATATTGACTTCTATTTTATTACCCAATTGAGCAACATTTTAGAGTCAGTTTTGATTCCTATACTTGTCATTTTTGAACTTGAATCAATCTTAGAAAGTCACATTCCATTGTAGGAAAATGAATGTGGATAGGATTTCAATTTCTTGATTTAGACTCGATTCCTGAACCAATTTAGACTCCTAAAATTTTACTTAACTTAAGTCAAATTCCTGAGTCGATATTAGTTCATGTACTTTCTGAGCTCAAATCAATAATTTCATCTTTTCATACCCAATTTTAGGACAAAGATGTGATAAAATTGACTCTGAAATTATTTTGAAAAGTTAAAAATTAGATGGGATAAAATTCTTAATAAAAATCATTCATTTATTCATCATTTTAGTGGGTTGCATTATAGAGGCCAATGGTGGGTTACTCCGGATACAACATTCTTTGGATTTGGTCGATTTCGTGGACTAATCAGACCACCACCAGAACCACCGCCTTGAGATGATTTTTTCTTTTCTCTCTATTTGTTGCATGCATACATATATTAACGATGCATTGAGGATAATGCATGAGACAAGTGTAGGGGAGGGTTTACTAACATAGAGTTTTTTAAATTTTCTTTCTTTTTCACTTCTTTAGGATACATTTAGAAATCCTCCCTTTTATATACGATTTTTTTCTCTTTCTTTAAACACTTTTTGAAAACAAAAATCAAAATTTTAATCTATTTTTACGCAAATTAAGATGATCTTAGAAACTAAGAAAGCCTTAATTATGACATCTTAAAACCCAGTCAAAATAATGGATCTTATCTAAAATTAAAGATTAAGTATAAAAGATTGAAGAGATAATTTTATCTTGAATTTTTTGCTGTAGATAGTATGCAGTTCACACTTACACATTTTTGGGATGGACACAAAGGCCTAAAATGTCATGAAGCAAAAATAATATATGGTATATAAAAAAAATATCACTTATTAAGCTGGATAATTATGCCTTAAGAAGCATGATTATTCACGCCTGACGGTGGTCAAAAGAAACAAATCATCTTCCTTAGCTTTGTGGTCTTATTTACTCGAGTCCTTAAACCCGAGGTTTGTTTTCTGTTGGCCCAAAGGCCATCACTCTAGTTTTGATGATGATTAACTCATATAGTTATAGTACTAATGATCTTGTGTTTAATTAGTCTCAGATATTTGATCAAGATCTTAGTAGATGTTTAACTTCAACAAAGGATTCGAAGTCAAGTTTGAAGCTAGCACATGTTGATTCAAGAGCTCACGCATCAAGATCACATCAAGTACTCAAGAGGAGTTTACCTCATTGGATCAAGGTTTGGACCAAGTCAAGAGGAGAGAAAATTTTCAAGAGAAGATTTTCAAGAAGACTTGTGTCAGATTTTGTAAGTGTCAAGATTTGTTTTTAGATAAAATGTAAAGGATAGATTAGTTGGTGGATTGCTCAAGTTCATATACACACACACACAAAATTTATATGTGTTTTAGAAAATACCATTTTAGTTATTAGGCTTCAAAATATACATGTGTTTTATCAAAACTTATTTTAGAGCTTATTGTTAAAAACATAAATATTTCATCATATATGTGTATTGGATCATATCCATACACACTAAGCTTCAAAAGTGTTTAAAATATCTTATTTTTGTATTTGGAGAAGTTTTGAAAAAACCGTTTTTCATTTATTTAAAGCCAAAATTTCTATATCACAAAAATAGTTTAAAATATTTGTAATATGTTTTAATTTTAATCAAACATATTTGTATATCAAAGTATATCAATGAACTTATTTTTGCAGAATTTATAAGAATTTATGGGATTTTATTAAAGATAAAAGACCAAGTTTTAATCCCTATATGTGGCTAAGCAGGTCTTCTGGCGGTCGACCGGGCCAGTCGACCGAGCCAGAAGTCAGTCGACCGGTGGGTCTACCGATGTGCACAAACGTGCACAGCCAGTTTGGCTGAAGGGCTGGTCGACCGCCAGAGAGCTCTTTTCTCTGGATCTGGCCCTGGTCGATCGGGCGGTCGACCGGCAGAGAGCTCTGCTCTCTGTGTCCAGGCCTCGGTCGACCGGGCGGTCGACTAGTGGCACAACAGTCAGAAATTCGACCGTTAGCCAGTCGGCAGGCGGTCGACCGACAGCAGCGTCAGCTGCTGATTGGCTTCCAATGACCATATTTTGGGAGCCTATAAATTGAGTTTCCCTTGGACTATTTTTAACAAGATTTCAAGTGGGTTTCAAGCTAGTTTTTCCTACATTTCTAAGTGTTTATTTTCACTTATTTTAGAGCTAAAACTTCCATATGGAGGGTATATCAAGAGTGTTTTCAAAATGTTTTCTTGAATTTTCACCACAAAATCATCCTAGTTTTCTCACACATACTTGAGCTTTCCATTACTATATCAATTCTATAGGAGAGTTGTTGTGAGAGTGTTTTTAGGTGATCAAAGTGTTAAGATCACCAAGTATTACATCTTATATTTGAGGAGGCGAACTTGCGGGTTCGTGTTGTTTCGAGTTCTTATGAGAGCTCGGTGTAGAGGTGCAGCCTCGACAAGCTAGTGTGCTTGCGTGTGTTGTTCTTGCGAGAACATGTGAGGGGACTGGTGAGTCCAAGAGTTCTAGTGTAAACTCCTTGTATGTGTTGCGACACCGAGTGATCTGGTGGGATCGTTTTTAGTGAAAATCTTCGTAGTGTTGAAGGCGGGGACGTAGAGTGATTAGAGTTCATTTTTGCATCATTTTCCACTTCCATATCATGCTTTATGTAAATAAAAATAAAGTTTTTATTGCTTTTCTCTCTCATTTTTTAGGTCCACCATTAATGGAGATGAAGGCCCATAATCAAGGAATTTTCAAGGAATTAATGGGATTAATTAAAGAGCCAAAGAAAAAGCCCAAAAGAGAAGCCCAGGTCTAGAGTCGTCCACGAATATCCCCAACTCTCTAGAAGATCCAGCGAGGCATACAGACTTTAACAGAATGGCAACAGAAATCGTTCGCGCAACGGCCAAGATTCTGCCGCGGAAACGCGGTTCTTGCCGCGGATCCGCGGCAGAATCTAGCCGTTGAGCCAGCGTTTAATCCCACGGCTGAGATTTAAGGGCCTCATCCCCTGGAGCCTATAAATAGACCCCTAGGGCCTCTGCAAAAAAGGGAGGAGAGAAGAGGAGAGAAGAGGAGAGAAGAGCTTGTATTTTTGAGAGAATTGTAGGGATTTTCTATCTACTTTCTTTAGTGCTCTTGTAATCTTCTTTCTCCTTCTAGAATTCTGCAAAAAGAGAGAGTGTGTGAGATCTTGTAATTGAAGTGGTGACAACTTGAATGCAAGGATTGATCCATCTTTCTTCTCATCTTTACTTGTTCTAGTGCTTTACTTTCTTGTGCTTTACTTTCTTCAAGCTTTTATTACCATTGCATCTTCTTCTACAATGAATTGTTGTGTGCTTTTCATTTCAATGTCTAGCTAACTCTCTAACATGACTAGCTAACCACTAACTTTACTAACTTCTAATTCTTGGTGATTGCTAATTCATGTGATTCATTGGATGCTTTATTGTAGTCTTGTAATTTCAAGTCTCTATTATCCCCAATGAAGATGAGTTAATTTAATTCTTGATAAATGCTTGTTTTCATTCCATATGATTCATTTGAGCCTCATTTAGAGCCTTGTCTTTAGAACAAGTGCCTTGATAGAACATGGAGATGGAGCACCTAACTATGCTATTTGTAGTACAATTTTCTTACTTCAATGCTAGCTCGAGTATGGCTTTGAATGACTAATGAATCTTGTATCTTCTTCCTTAGCATTCCCTTGAGTGACACTCCTTGATTCCACCATTGAAAATCTATCTCGGGAGCCGATGAATCAATGAGGCTACAAGACAAGCCGAGAAGATCACTCATCCTCTACAAGAGAAAATATTTTGACCAAACAAGCAAGACAAACCTTTGCCGATGAATCAACATGAGGCATGCTTCACCCTATGAGATTAGTAAGTTAGTAAATTAGAAGAGTTAGCTAGTCATGATTTTTTCTCTCTAAGTCTTTTCAAAGTTTCCCTTCTCAAAGTTTTTCTTTCCAAGCTACCTAAAGTTTTCCAAGTTCATTTCACTTTCCTTTCATCCTTTTCTTTTTATGCAACAAAATCCACAAAGAATTTTTCCTCTCTTTTCCATGTCATTTTGTTTTTCTTGAACATAGAGAACTTTCGCTTTCTTTCTTCAAAACTCAATTTCGAAACCGTGAATGCTTCTATCGCACGCTCTCCCTGAGGATCGACCCGTAATAGCTTATGCTACGATGGTGATTCGGAAGGAGTAAAGAAAAATTGTGAATACATTTTGGAGTTTTTGAGCATCACATAAGAGCATCGAAGGTTGATTCTAAACCCTCTCTCTCTCTGATATTAGTACCACTCCTACCTTCCGAACAAAATTTTTGGCGCCGTTGCCGGGGAAAGCAACGGTTTTTTATTTGAGTAAGACTAAATGAATTTTCTTCTCTGTTGCAGGTTACAGGTTTGAGAAACAAGAAACAAAGCACTGCAGTAACATATAAGTGGTCTTGGGCCTCTGCTCAAGAAAGCAAAGACCAAGTACCCTCTGATTTGCCGCGTTTCTCGGCCAAAGCCGCGGATCCGCGGCAAAGAGGAGTTGACTACTACTGGTTTTGTGCAGTGTTGCTTGCTCTGCAAAAATACATCTGCTGCAAATCTAATTCTTGTATGCTCTCACCAGGATTCTGCTAATAAATCAACAGTAAAATATTTGTTGAAAAGTTTAAAAATTGATTAGACGTTTGCACTTTTAGGCACGTGTCTTTTCAATTCATTTACTTTACTGTTGAAAAGTGCTGGAGCAAGGGACGTTCGTATTGCATTTAGAATAAGACTCAATTCTTGGTTGATTTACATCGCTTTGAGTGAACCTTGTTTGCATATATTGTACACTTGCACAAAATTGATTTTAAGGGCATCACCCAATAAACAAGATAAGATGGGGATTTATCACCCTTTCCTTGGCCCAAAAATCATTATCCAAGCACTCACAATCCAAGTTTTTTAATAAAATCTGATAGACGTTGGCCCTAGGGACATCCGGATTTGGTAGGAGATCAGCTGAAGTTAGTGTTGGCCCAAGAGGTTACACTCTCCACTTGTTTAGAGTTTTGATGATAACAAAACACTTAAGAGCTATATTTGTACAAATAAATTTGTTCTAGATGAGTTTCAGGTTAGTACTATTTTTGAAGGCCATTACAAGACTTTCTAGGTTCATGAAGCAAATAAGGTAAAAGGCACAAGAAGGAATGATCATATAAGAGAAGGATCTAGCATGGCATTGTATGGCTTGCATGGCTCAAGAGACTTCATTAGTTTTGTTTTAGTTTTATAGTTTTGTTACTTTTTAGTTTTATAGTTTTGTTATAGAATAGTGGATAGGTTGAAGCTCAAATACACACACATTAATTCAATACGTTTGGTTTTGATTTAATCGGTTTTGGATTTCAAGTACATATATCGGGTTTTGAATTTGAACCAGTTTTAGTTCTACTGATCTGCTTGACACCCTTTTATATTTGTTTTTATTCTTATATTCAAATAACATGATTTAATTTGCATTTCAAATATAACTTTCAGATCTAAATTTCTTATTCAATAATCATTCTCAGATTCAAATTTTAAAGATGTCAAATATTTTGTTGAACTCTGTTCTTTTTCTGAAAACAGCTTACAGTTTTTGTTTTGACACTTGTCAGTATTTTATTGATAATTTTCTCATCAAAACTGATATTGAGTTGATTTCAGTTGCTTTAAAAAGAAGATTTAAAGATCTACAAATTATTCCTATATACCTTATTCTGAATTAGAAAATTTGCAGCCTAAAAAATGTGCTCAAAGTTAACTAATCTGCCAGATTGGCAGTAATAGCTAATTTTCTGGAGGCTGATTTTTAACATGTTTTCAAATGTGTTTAAGTTTAAATAAAACGTGGTTAGCTGTATTAGAGGGTCAATTTCTTCCTCTTATATTTAGGTAAAACTTTTCTATGTTTACTCTTCCTCAATCCTATATAAAGGGGTCATTAGGGCAGAGGTTTTCACAACAAGCATTGGCAGAATATTCAAAATTTTCAAAGGCTTTCAAAAGAGTTTGGTCCTTAGTTTTTGTGCTGAAGAATCTCTCATTCCTGAAGTTTTAGTTTCTAAACTCTCTAAAGTTCTTTTTTTTTTACTTACAATATTTGAGCTTCAATCCTAACATTATTCTAAAGGGTTCTTGTAAGGGAAAGAGGTTTTGCAAAAGAGAGTTTGTGGTGTTTTGATCACCAAGAAGTATCGAGATTGTATTCTGTGATTGCAAAGAGAGTTTTCTCAGGATGATTGTATTCGAGAATCTATGTGACTCTTGTGAAGTTATGTGGTTAGAAATCCGGGAAGGCGGGTACATAGAGGTGGATATCGCTCAACCTCGAGAAAACATCTCTTTCGTTATCTTACTTCTATTTGTTTTTTATTATATTCTTTCTTACTTCAATTATTTGTTTAATTACTTGCTTCAATTACTTGCTCTATATATATATTCATTGCTTTATTCACTTGTTGCATATTCATATTGTCAATCACATACTCATACAACAAGATTGCATTGCGCACTCTAACTCTTATCAAGAGGAATCACGACGGAAGGAGTTCAGAGCCCTTCACGGGGTATTCGGCTTCTAGTCTAGTTTTGGGTTGATTGTTGCATCATAAATTTTTAATTGTGCATTGATTAGCATTATCACCTATTCACCCCCCCTCTAGGTGATTTTAGTTGGAAATTGTTTTTGATTCATACTCCAGTCAAATCAGTATCTAAGGTTGGGGATTAAGAGGTTACGCCTCGAAGATACCGTGGTTTGGCGTAATTAAGGCCCGTTGCTTACGCAACGGATACCTCCCACCGTATTTTGCCCCTACCTGGCTGATTAACTGTGGTCTGACTCGAGCAATAACCTTCTTTGGTTCATCGAACAGTTAGGAGTCGTTTAGCTCCAGGTATCCTAGATAGCTTGTGATTGTTTTTTCTTTTATTGTTTGTTATTCTTTTTTGCTTGTTGTGATCGGTGAACATTGTCTGGGATTGTGTATGCAAGAGTGGTACCGGGATCCAAATCTGCAAGACTTGTTAGGATTTCTACACTTGCACAAACACCACTTCCTAACACAATCCCAATCATGGCAAACAACACTTCGCTTCAAGACAAGTTCTTATCCCATCCGCACTTCACTTCCATCATGCATTCTTCTCCCTGTGACAATGGAAATAATTTTGAGCTAAAGCCACAATTCATAAATACACTCCCGCGATTTCATGGCCTAGAGTCCGAGGATGCATATTTCTTCATTCGTGAGTTTGAAGAAGTATGTGTGATGATGAAAATTTCCCAATTAACTGAGGACGCTGTTAGACTAAGGTTCATACCCTTCGCGCTGAAAGATATAGCTAAGAAATGGCTATACAATCTTCCGCCAGTTCGATCTCTTCATGGGATGATTTTGTAAAAGTCTTTCTTAAAAAGTTCTATCCCATTCACAAGACAGCCCTCATGAGAAAGAACATTATGCAGTTCAAGCAGGAATCTAATGAACCATTCTGGAAATATTCGAACGATTCAAAGACTTACTAGCCCTATGTCTCATCACGTCATAGAGAAGTGGCGGCAGTGCCAAATTCTCTATGACGGACTTGATTACCAAACAAAGACACTCCTTGAAACCATGTGCCAGGGGAGTTTTTAAAGAAAGATGAGAATCAGGGGTGGGATCTCTTTGAAGCCTTAGCCGAAAAAAATAATTCAGTAGGAGTCATGCCCAGAAAAACCCACTCCCACCACTTCCAGAACCGGTATGCATTCGATAGAATCCTCCATAGCTGCCGAGGTTAAAATAACACAATTGATGAAGAGGATAGAACTGCTTGAATATAGGGAACCTACTGCTGTGAACCAGGTCAACCCATCACCTGTGGTCAACCAGGGTTGTACCTATTGCCATGATCTTAACCATCTGTTTGAGAGATGTCCTGTTTACCAGTCTCAAATGTATTATGAAAATACGAATGTTGCATACACCAGACCCAATTACAACCCATACTCCAAAACATACAATCCAGGATGGCGAAACCATCCAAATTTTTCCTGGAGTCAGTCTGGTCCTGAGCAACCAAGGTAACCATTTTCACATCAATATCCTGCTCAGTCTCATCAACCCAGTTTCCACCAGAATTCACCAAATTTTCACTCATACCAGAGTCCACCACAATTCCAATCATATCAGAATCCACACATTTCCAAACAAACTTCCAGCCCACATACCAGCAACATCCACCACAAAATCATCCAGACAAAAGAATGTCAGATTTGAAAAAAAATGATAGAAACCCTATCAAAACCCAGGCTTCAATGATGACCAACCACCACCAGGATATGAACAAATTACAGGTCCAGATAGGTCAATTGGCTAATTCTTTGAATGAACGACAAAAAGGAATGCTACCAAGTCAGCCATTGCCCAATCCAAAAAATCACTTCCCTCTGCATGAAGTTGAAGACATGGACCCCAGTCAATGCAACACTGTTCATATTCTGAGATCCGGGAAGCGGGTAGATAATAAGGTTTCAAATCAACCCACAAATCAGTGTCAAAATCAACACCTCCTGTTTCAGTGCAACCAACTCAAGACAATCCATCTTCAAGTTCACAACCATCAACTTTCAAATCCAAAGATAAAGAAAAGACTGATGAGCAACCATAAAAGCCTATTGTATCATTTCCAAATAGACTAGCAACCAAAAGCTGAATGCTCATATGGAGAAGATCAGAGAAATGTTCAATCAGGTCCAAATTAATGTACCTCTTTTGATGCCATACAACAAGTTCCATCATATGCCAAAATTTTAAGGGAAATGTGCACCAAGAAGAGGAAAGCAAATGTCTCTAAGAAAGTCTTCCTAGCTTCAAACATTAGCGAGTTGCTCACTGGGCCAATTCCTGGAAGTATAAGGACCCAGGGAGCCCAACCATCTCTTGTATCATAGGACAAACTACTATCAATAGGGGCATTACTTGATTTGGGAGCCAGTATCAATCTTCTTCCCTTTTCTGTGTATCAACAACTAGGGTTAGGCGACCTCTGTCCGACCAAAGTTACGATACAACTGGCTGATCGCTCTATAAAGATTCCCAAGGGGGAGATTACAGATGTTTTAATACGTGTCGGGGAATTCATTTACCCTGTAGACTTCATTGTTCTAGAGACACAACCCATATATAATCACAGAGCACAAACACCTATCATTCTCGGACGCCCTTTCCTAGCCACGCAATTGCGATCATCAACTGTAGGAATGGCTCGATGCGTTTAACCTTCGGAGATATGACAAAAGAGGTGAATGTTTTTCACCTAGAAAAACAACCTAGAAATTTGGATAATGAGTCTTTTGAAGTGAACTTAATTGAGGGTTTAACAAGTGAACATGATGTGGAGGTTGAATATGAGTCCAAAGAAGAATTTGAGTTGGAGTCTGATGACTTCAACCTTGATCAGATTGTTGAGTCCACTGTAGAATGGGCCACAATAATACCACCCCTATTTTCCTTGCACCAAGAACAACCATTGATAGATCCTATCCCTTTTTCTGAGCTTAAGGTTCTTCCCAACCATCTCAAGTACCAGTACTTGGATGAGAAAGAAGCCTTTCCCGTGATCATTGCATCCCATCTTACGAAGCAACAAGAAGAGGATCTTCTTACTGTGTTAAGAGAGAATCGAGAAGCCATGGTTGGACCATGGCTGACATAAAGGGGATTAGTCCTTCCATAGTTCAACACCAGATTCATTTGACGGAGGATGCTAAGCCAAAACGAGACCCACAGCGTAGACTGAACCCAATCATGCAGGAGGCTGTTAGAGCTGAGATCTGAAGCTATTAGATAATGGGATTATCTATCCCATAACCGATAGCCAATGGGTAAGTCCAGTCCACGCTGTGCGAAAGAAAGCAGGATTTACTGTGGTAGAAAACGAGAAGAAAAAATTGGTACAAACACGACTTCCAACGAAGATTCGAGTTTGTATCGATTACCGAAAATTGGACACTGCCACACGTAAATGTTGGCCTAGAGGCCTTCCACTCTACTTTTTGATGATGATTAACTCATGTAGTTATGTGTACTAATAATCTTGTGATTTTAGTTTCAGATCATTAATCAAGTTATTAGTAGGTGATTAGCTTCAACAAGAAGATTTAGAAGCTTTCACATGTTGATTCAAGAGCCCGAGCGTCAAAGATCATATATAGCACTTGCTCGGTGGATCAAAGAGTTTTGGATCGAGTCGGCTTGGAGACGGCGCTCTACAAGAAGACTTCGGTACCATAGTTTAGTTTTGTGTTTAGATCCAAATTGTAAAGATTAGAATAGTATGATATGCTCAAGTTCACACACACACGTTTCATGTTTTGGTTTTCGGTTTTTGGTTTAAACCGATCTTGTTTTGCATGAATAGATATTATATCAAAACAAGTTTACATGGTTTAATGTATATTAGATTTGTTCTATATACATGCATGTGTTGGCCCAAGGTTACAATCACCCGTCTTTAGTGTGTTTTTGATGATTACAAAACATATTAGTTATTTGTACTAATATTATTTGTTGTTTAAGTGTGTTTCAGTTTTCTATCTTGCATAGGTGTTTTCTTCCCTAAAGGATGGTGACTTGGACTCAAGATAACTCAAATTGGGCTCAAGATGCAAACTGAAGATCAAGCGGAGAAAGCCCCTCTTGAAGCCTTGAAGTCCTTAGAACTTTGTAAGAATAGAATGTTAAAGTTTGAGTATATGATATTTGGCTCTAGGATACACACACACATTTTTCCTTACAAAATTCTATGTTTTAAAAATGTTTGTTTCTAAGTTTTATGCCTAAGTTTATATATACATGTATCCAAACTTGTTACAAATTGAATTTCTTGTTTAAAACATGTGTATAGACTATTTTTGCATAATACTTAGTTATAAGTATCTCAAAATATTTTTTCACAAAATTTCCAACTCCAAATCCTGCCAGTTTTCCCTGTTTCAGGTTGACGGCCGACCTCCGCCGGTCGACCGGCGCCTGTGCCAGGACGTGCACGTTTGTGCACGTCTGTCGGTCGACCGACCGGTCGACCGACTGTAAGCAGATCCACTCTCGGTTTGTTTGAGTCGACCGACCGGTCGACGGGTAGAAGGAAACTGTGTTTCCTCAAAGAGGACGGTCGACGGACAGTCGACCGGAGCCCAACGGTTTGCCAGCAAGGCGACGGTCGACCGGACCGGTCGACGCCAAGCCTGCTGCAGCCTAACGCTCTTTCCTCTTTGGGCAAGTCTGAAAATCTGTTTTCTTTTTCTTCTTTATCAGAGTTTTAGAGAGTTGTTGGAGGCCTTTTGCAGGTCAAATTAGGTGTAAAGAAAAGAGTTTTAACCTATTCTCTCCTTATAAATAGAGGGCAATAGGTCTTTGTTATGCACTTAGAAAAATCCTCAAGTTTTCATTGTTTTCAAAGAGAAAAAGAAAAATTGTTTAAAGCTTTCAATTCCAATCTTTTGAGCTAGTTTTTCAGTTGTGTTTGATTGCTAATATCACTCTACACTGAAGTTTTCTCACCACACTTCATAGAGCCAAAAGTCCTTACTCATACTATAGAGAAGTTGTAAAAAGAGTGAGAGTGTTGTAAAAGAGTTTGAGAAAGAGTTTTGTGATCTTGAGGAGATCACTATTGTTCTTGTGATCCTTGTTCTTGTGGAGACAACTCCTAGGTGGAGTTCTTTGTAAGTTGTGAAGCTAAGGGCTTGGGGTCTTCGGTAGACCAAACTTGTAAGGCATCCTCGGTGGATAGTGGAAACCCTTCACGGAGGTGAAGGCGGGACTAGAGCGGTGGCTCGCTAAACTTGAAACAAATCATTTGTGTTTGTGATTGCCTTGCGTCATCTTGCTTTACATTTCTCTTGCTTATATTGTCTTCAATTATTTGCTTGAGAACTAACCCTTTTCTTTGTGCAATCTTCTCTTGTTTGTTTTACTTGTGTTGTTGATTGTGTGTATTTCATCATAGCATTTCATTCTATTACTTGTTGCGATCATAATCTCATACAACACGATTGCATTGCGCACCTCTAACCATTTTTAAGGGGAATTGGGAGGAAGGAGTTCATAACCTCTCACGGGGTATTCGGCTCTTAGTCGTGT